>MNCI01022151.1:188956-261165 GCA_015680685.1 Gnetum montanum | reverse complement strand
AGCACCCACGGGTGTGTACGGCTAGCTAAGGAATCGGCTGCTTATCACACTTAAGCTAAATAGGTTCCTCAGTATGACCACTTCGAGCACTTGCGTTACGTGTGGCGATCCCAGTAACGATTAGCGTTTGGTAAGCCACAGTTGCATAGTTCAGGGTGTGTCCGGTAAGTGGGAACGAATGCTGATGCTAGTTAATTTAGACTTAGGACATTAGTTAGAGTTAGTTAGTTTCTCAACCCTTTCCTCTGATAGCATAGGAGATAAGCCGAAAATACCAAAAAATCACATACCTCAGACTTGCTTAACCATACACCATGACAAATACAAGCAAGCCTTGGAAGACAACGAACGATTAACCCCAAGCATTTCTTGTGGTGTTAAAGCATTTAGTCTGCGGAGTTCAACCAGATCGCGCGTGCACACTCGTATTCGTATGGTGGAGTGTAGGAGTACCTCACTACTCATCAACCATTAAATGGATTTTCTGCTAGTTGAGCCTTAAATTGATTTCTACGCATTTTTTCAGCACTTGCTCTAATTAGTCCAAGGCTTGATCAAAACTTGTTCCATAGGTGGAGAATTCGTCCATAAAGACTTCCACTCCGTTCCCTATCTGTTGCTAGAATATGCTTAGAACTAGGCATTGAAATGTGGTAGGAGCATTGGACAAGCCAAACAACATTTGTTTATATGCAAACGTTCCCCAAGGATTGGTGAATGTTGTCTTGGCTTGGTCTTCTAGGGCTATTTGTATTTGGTTGTATCCACTATAGCCATCCAAAAAACTATAATAGCGATGCCTTTCTATGGTGTCTAAGACTTACTCAACGAATGACAACGAAAAGTGATCCTTAAATGTTTTCATGTTCAGTAGCCTAAAATATATGCACATCCTCCATTTGCCTCCCTTTTTAGGCATGATCACCAGAGGGCTAACCCATTTGCTATTAGCAATGGGATATATGAACCCATCCTTAAGAAGCTATTCTATTTCTTCTTTTACTACTTGCTTCAATTTTGGGTTCAATTGCCTTTGCTGTTATTTTTGAGGTTTCATGGAGGGGTCGGTGTAAATCCTATGCTGGCATATCCTAGGATCTATTCTAGTTAATTTGGGATATGACTAAGCAAAGGATTTTGACCACTTGTTTATTACTTTCAGCAATCTTCCTTTTTGTTTGGAAGAAAGTATTACATTGATGATTAGCAATTTTCCATTTTTGAGGTTCATATATTCTAGACCGATGGGCAATGGTTTCAATTCTAGGGGTTCTTGTTTGAATTTTTCAAGAATTTTCAACTTCCCCCAGTTGATGTTTTCAAGGTTAAGGCTTGGAAGTTGGTAGCAGACTTGCTCTAGTTTGTCTATGCTTTCAATGTATGCACAAGTTATTTCCTAAGTTAGGTCCATGCACCTTAGTGAGTTGCTCTCTTAATCAGCTATTAGCCACTGGGTGTCTTCTTGTCATGTGGCTGCTACATATAGGCACTTCTGTATGTTAATGTCTTGTGCACACCGGTTGCATGTAGGCAATGCTAAACTTTGCACAACCCATGATCTCGGCACACAATTGCACCCTGTATCACTATATGTGATGCATGGAACCTTCATCTTCTTGATCTTTCCAAAAGTGTTCTCCTTAGATATTTCTAGGGAAAGATCATGAATTCCTAGGTGTGCATCTATAGTACTTAGCCATGCCCTTCCTTTATTATTGGGAAGTCCCCTTTACCGTTATTCATTTGTATAACTAGGAAATTGGCTGGGTACGACCACCCACACATGGTGGTGATGATGTCCTTCACCAGTCGTAAGGGAATAATGATGGACTGGTCGGCTAGCTCTAGGCGAATATTGCTCTTCCTTAATGGAGGCAAGTTCCAAGCCTTGTACATTTCTTGCGATATTAAGTTGACTCTAGAACCTAAGTCCAGAAGAGCTTTTCAGGGCTCATTCCTAGGGATTTGATGATAGATTAGAGGGTTTCCAAGATCAGAAAATTTCTTGGGAATGTGGCCAACCTTAATCTAGTTAGTAACAACATGTGTTAACATAACTGTATGTGTTGAGCTTGGTGTTTGGTTCGAAGGGAGCTCTGAAGCCTTATTTGATGGGGAGGTGTTCAGAGGCTCAACTGCTTGTGGTTGTAAGGGCTTGGTTGGACTATTGGTTCTAAATAAAGATATTTTCTTCATATGGTTGTTAGAACCAAACGGGTTGAGGATTCACAGCCCTTATGGCATTGTGTTACTACGGTTTAGTAGGGAGTTCCCCTTACATTGCTAGAGTAGGTGGTAATGCAGCTATCAGTGTGAGAGTTGCGGTGGATTTAAAGGATGGTATATTTGTGGGTTATCTTCCCTAGGAGAAGGAGTTCTATAATACTCATGGGTTTTGTAGTGATGTTGTGGTGTAACATGACTAACAGAGTCACGTGGAGAGATTGGATGCTGCACGTAATAGCCATATGGGTTAGGTTGCTGGTAGGGGTATTGTTGCCTTGGTGGTGGCATCCCCCATGACTATGGGTATTTCCACTATTGATGTTGCTCAATGGGTTGTGGTGGAGTTCCACTTGGATAATATGTTGAAGGTTGGTGGAACTGCCTTAGGTTACCTTGGGGATAAGGTAACCATCGGGGTGCTTTCCGTTTATTTAGTCGTGGGTTGAGTGCATACACCCCAGAATCTTGTAGATGTGAGATCACTGGGGTACATCCCTTAGGATGGTCGTATTGGCATATCTCACATCCACCATCATTTTCCATGTCTAAATCCACAACCTCTTCTGTGATGGCCATTTTTCCCTTACCCTTGTTACATGCATTTTCCATTTCTCTCTTTTTCTTTTTGTCGCGGTCACTACCTCGCTCCCTAGACTCCTCTACCATTTTAAGAACAGTTTCAAACCTACTATCCAAGGAGTCCCACATTTGGTCTACTTTTGCTGATACTTCTGTTATTAACTTTTGGAGAGGAAAATTTTTCCTATTTACCATCTCTTCGAGTGGTTACTCTTCTTCCTCCTCACAAAATCTCACTCCCCATTTTCGGAGGGAAGGATCTCGGTTGTATTTTTCCGCACTTTCTCTCTTTCATAGCTCACCTTCTTCTTTGGCTACTTACTCTAGAAATCTATGAATTTGATGAGATTTAAACTCCGATAACCTTCCTTGGGCATATGTCCCAAGGGTTCTTCTTGTTTCATGCTTAAGTCCATCCACAAGATGGCATAGTTGATCCCGCTGCGAATAACCATGGCCAAGGCAACGATGTAACAATGCGTAATAGTGGCCCATGGTAGCATCTAAGGATTCATGATTTCCTTGCTTCCATCCTTGGATTTTCTTTCATAGGTTAGACACTTGGGAGTACGTTTGGTACTTATCATTGAATAGTTCTAACATTGTACTCCACCTCCAAATGGATTCCGGTTCTAAGGACCGGTACCAGCTTTCAGCTTCTTTCACTAGTGTCCTTGGGAACAAACTCAATTTTTTCCATTCATTTTCTATGTTTTTCAAGGCACATGCATCATTGAATGCTTGTAAATGATTTTCAGGATCAGCTTTGTATCCCCCTTCAAATCATGGGATGTTGTTCATGTCTAACTTCTTGATCCTACTATCCTGTTGGTGCCTTGTTGGAACTCTTACAGCCTCTGTTATATATAGCATGCTTCAAATTGCGAGTAGGGATCCTTCATGATTGTCTCGTTCATAGCGTCTATGATGTCTATGCGGTTCCCTACTCTCCCTTCTTTTATGCCTTGATTCCTTAGAGTGCTCTCATCCTTGTTTTCAACTGTCTCGTCGATGTCTTATCCTCACGATTGGTTTCCCTATGATTGTGTCTAGGCACTAAAGGAGAGGATGAAGGTGATGATGAAGGTGAAGAAGAAGGAGAACCATCACCATGACAGTGTTTTCTACATTCTCTTCGGTGGTCTTGACCTCGATTGTGATCATGATCAGAACATCTACCCTTATCATGTATTTGTGTTCCCTCGTTGAACACATCATGTTCATGGCTATCAGAACTAGGGTTGTGAATAGTGGAGTGGAGGTTCTGATACATCACCTCCTGTCCAATGTTAGGAGGAGGAACATTGTTTTGTGGAAAACCTGTTGAAGAAAGTTTACCATCCTCAATTTCGCTCAAAACATGCGGAGCGTCATGGGGCAATTTACCCTTCAAGGATGTATGGTATCTCTCTTGTCGCAAGTCCCTTTGATGTTTCACTTTTGTGGGATGATAGTCCCTTGTGTCATGATCACATGCAACGTATTCTACATATAAAAGCGGCATGCCTATTCATGTGAGAGCATGAAGAAGCATGTTGGGGACTGATCGGTCTAGAGGCAATACTATGTTACCCTCCAAGTCTCTCCAACACAATTGTTCGTCCTGGTGGAGAATAAAGGTGAAATCAGGTACATACTCATTGGGATGAGTATATACCACATGAAACTATTGAGGAACTGATGAATTCTGGTTATGTGTATTATGCCGCCTATTGCCTCTTGTTTTAGTCCTAGGCAGTGAAGTGCTCTTATGTGAAGAAGAAGACATCTTGTCTTGGTCAATGTGCAATGTACCATTGTCTTGTCTTCCTTTGATTAACCCTAAGGATTCGTTCTAACGTTCCAATGATATGAATGATTTCCTATGTTCTACGCAACACACAAACAACTAAGTCCCCGACAACGGTGCCAATGATGAGTGGTGAGGTACCCCTACACTCAACCATACAAATACGAGCATTTCATGCACGATCCGGTCAAAATCCAAGGACTAAGTGCTTACACGCCTTAATAAAACACTCAAGGTTAATCAATCATTGTCTTTCCAAACTTACTTGTATTGTCATGGTTGTATGGTTAAGTAAGCTTGAGGTATATGAATATTATAGCTTTTGTCTTTTTTATGCCTTCTAATAATAAGGGAGAGGGAGAGAGAACTAAGTGGCTAACTTACATTAACTATTCATTAACTAGTTCCTAAATGTTCCTAACACCAGTATCCATTCCCACTTGCTGTACACATCCTGAACTAGTACAACAGTGCTGGGATTACCAAACACTAATCGTTACTGGGTTACCAAGCACTACATGCATGCTCAAAGCGGTCGTACTGAGTGTATTTAACTAAGGGGGTTGAAGGTTGAAAGAGATATTAATTAACTAGGAAAGCATTAAATAATCATTAATTACTAATTAGCTTAATCTGTATGCTACAAGGTTTATCATAAAGTCCATCTTTATTTCCGTACACAAAATTGTACTCAGGAACAAATTGCTCGAATAAAGATCCGCTCACTCTATGACTCCTACTACGAGCACACAGAAATAATTCTAACTCTGGAATGAAAAAACTACAATAGTTTGGCTAAGGGTCTAAGTCTAACTACCTTGGAACCAAGGGCATCACCTCTTATTTATAGAAGATGAGGCGGGACGCGATATCGCGTAGCGGATGTGATAGCGCATATGCGATATCGCGTATGCAATATCGTGGCTCATCAGAAGTGTATTTAATATTTCAATGATTTGGTTTTTTTGGTTCTCTATTTGATTAGTAGATCCATTAGGATTAGATACTCCATTTGGATTTATGATGGATTAGATTCAAGATTTTGATTAATTGTCATTTAAACTAGTATTTGATGATAAAAATAAAGAAGATATTGGCCTTTGAAAATAATTATTTGTAGGTTGAGATGTTTGCAGGGGAGTAGGCATTCAAAACATCATATTACTCAATGGGAAGTTTTTTGATGGAAAGGGACTAGATTTTATAGGATTGCTAATGCTAATCATCCTAAGTTGAGTTTGACGGCTATTCATTAAGGTAATATATTCTAGTTCAATAGCTTTAGACATTGCTCCTTGCAATTTTTTATGTTGTGATCAAATCTGATGACATAAGTAAAGAATGAATTAATGGTGGCAAGGTAAAAATTGAGAATAGCATTAGGTTGAGAAAGCATCTCATTGGGCACATAAGCTAGTTAATGGAGAAATCTTAAATTATAGTCATAAATATTTTCTCCAAGTAGCTTTCCTAGATTTGTGAATTTTCTTAAGGCTAAGGTAGGACTAGTGAATTTGTCAAATTAGAGTAAGAACTTATTTTTCAAGTATACTCATGAATTAATAGAAGCATAAGTGAGCATTAGAAACCATTATGTGGCTTTACTTCTTAGAGTACTTATGAAGACTCTACATGCTATGTCATTTTCATTGATATTGTAGATGCCTAGTAGGGTTTCAAAACATTTTACATGTTGATGTGCATCACTAGTAGAAGATGTAGGATCAAAGAACAAGTTGCCAATTTATAGGTATTTAGAAATGTTATGATAGTTCATGAAGTTGAAGGGATTACTAACTAGGAGAAAAAAGGATGGATTGGTTTCCATCTTAGTTCAAAACCTTCTTAGGATACAAGTTGAAGAATGTGAGGCTCATTATTTTCTTTGAGCGAAATGAGAGGTAGCAGGTCAATTAGGGTCAAGGGTAAGAGATCTTCTATGAAATGTGCTACAAGAACTCTCTTTGCTCATAAAATAAATATACTAGGAAATGTAAGTACTAATAAACTTTAAAGTAACAATTTACATAAAATAAAAGCAAATAAGAAATTATGATGAATCATGGTTTGTTAGGTGCTGATATTGGACCCTTGTTAACTAGGTGCTAATATCGGACCCCTATTATTGGACCCCTATTATAGGACCCCTGATATTAGACCCACGATATTGCGTATGCGATATCGTGGCTTGACAAGCAATATTTCATACGTGATATCATGGTTCCCATGTGAGCCTATAAATACACAATGGGACACATGGGAAAGTAATAAGGAAGTTAGTATTAGAGTAGGATCTTTTTGTTAGTTTTTCCTCTCAACCCTCTCTCCCAATGCATGCCCGCAGTGTGATGATTGTAATTGTACGACACCTTTATCCGAGTGTGATGTACTTGGACACGTCCATGACCGGAAATAAAGATTGATATTACTTCATCATTGCAGCATTCACTTAGTTTAATTATTTAATTTTTATTATTATTTATTTCTTTTGTACTTAATATCTCTTCACCCTAAACTCAAACGTGGAATAAGTATGACTTAATCACGAGCATTCAAGTGTGACTACTTGGTATCCCAGTAGCGTACCTAGGCCATGCACTTGGTAATCCTAGTAGTAGTCATGCACGAGGTTCAAGATGTGTATGGATGATTAAGGAACAGATGCTCATCGCACTTAGGCTAGCTTAGATTCTCTCCCCCTTTTCCTCCTAGCTTAATTAAAGTTACTTTCCCTCTTAGGTTAAATAAAGTTATTTTCCATTGCCCTAGGAGTAGCATAGTAATAGGAAACACATCATACACCTCACTCTGGACTAAACCATATGTGACAAATAAAATACTAGTCCAGGTGGGAAGACAACGAACTACGATCAATGAGTAACTATCTAGATACCACAACTAGCCTATCTGCGGAGTTCAACCAGATCGTGCGTGAAATGCTCGTATTCGTATGGTTGAGTGTAGGGGTACCTCGCCACTCATCATTAGCGTCGTTGCTGAGGAATGGTGCTAGTTACTTAGATTAGTTATATCATACAAGATCATTGTAATGAGTATTAACGATATATCCTTTAGAAAAGAAATTAAATTAAATTCAATTAAATCACACACAAATTTATAACCATGTCTCTCTCACAAGACTATGATAATGCAACAACCAGTAAGGCAATTCATTGGAGAACCAACGAATTATACAATGGTGAAGATGAAGTTTGAAGTAACCAATCTAATGTAGGAGTCTCCTATGAACATAAACGAAGACAACATCATCCCAATTCACAAATGCATAATCTACCTAGTGACGATGAACCCCTGCTGGCCACTACAAGCCTAATGCAAATACAAGAGGTTGTTCGGATATCTTACAGGCATTGCAAAGAGAGTCGTCTACCCAGGCTCAATTTAAACAACTTTTCTAAGTTTTTAGGAGGCTATGATTTAGACCCGCAACATCATCTACAAGCCTTCCATGATGCTTGTGTATGGAACAATATTGATAATGGATGGAAAAACTTAAGCTCTTTCCTATGACACTTGTTGTCCAAGAAAAAGTATGGTATAGGTCTTTAAGACCAAAATCAATTTGACATTGGCCAACAATGGTAGAACTCTTCAACGAAAGATATCAAACCTATGCAAGAGTGTCAGCCTTGAGGAAACAAATCCAAGAGTGGAAACAAGCACAACATGAATCCTTGGACATGGCCTTAGATAGATATTATGCATTGTTAAATAACTACCCAGGCCATGGGTTCTCCAAGGAAAGGCTAATGTATCACATCATAGATGGGCTTTGTAGTGAAACAAGGGAAACCCTAGGGATGTATGCCCTAGGTCCACTATATGAACTACAGACCCACCAATTTCAAGAGCTTATCAAGCAGGTAGTAAAAGAAGAAGGAGAAATGGCTAAATGGGAAAATGATAAAAAATATAGATAGGCCCAAAAATCAATAAGGGCCAATGATTATGAAGAGGAGAAATCAACTCACCTCAAGGAGGTGGAACCATCTTTGCTAGTACTACAATCATTGGATGAAATTAAGGAAAAGATCAATAGGATGATGGAGTGGATACATGAAAAATTTGGAGAATATGCCAACATTATTGGAGATAGAGTTATGACAACCCAAGAAATAGGACAAAACACCTTGAGACAATTGGAAAGAATGGTAGAAGAGAATAAGAACTTAACTGCCAATCATACATATTAATGCAACATATGCCTGTATGATCACCCCAAGGGCCAATGTCCAATCTTTTCATAATTGCATGAGCATTGGGGAAGAATGTTACATCCAGAGTTCATATAGAAATACTATGTTCAATCATAGTAGCAACAATCCCAGTTGTGGGGGAGGCCATCCCCAAATTGGTTACACCCTTCATACCATCCGAACCTTAGTGCTTATCAAGTTCAACATCTTGTTTCCCCAAGTAGGTCAACATATTCTATCTCATCACATTATTATTATTCTCCTAAATACTATCAACCCATATCCTCTCCAATAGGACCACCACCTCATGTACATTACAATTCTCCTTAATTTCAACATTCTCATCCTTCACCTCTTTCTACATCGCCACCAAGTGCTCCAAAAGGTTTTGCACTACAACATCAACCCATGAACATTACTTGTGCTTCTACTGTCAACAACAGTAGAAATCCTCCACAACATCATAGGCGTTCTTTCTTTAGACATGATCATAGAAAGGGACACCTCAGTTCAGAAACCACTACATCCTCCAACTCAGCACAAGTTCAACACTGTGCTGCATCTTCCTCTTCGAACCCAACGCCTCATGTTACCTTATCAGGGCCACCACTCAATACTCCAACAACCATCTAGCCCAATGAATATAGCCACATGGGAAGACATGTTAATCCTTACATATCATCTTATAGTCACAAGTACCATAGTGGGTTAACCCCTTATAAATTAACCACATCTTATAACTTGCCCCACTATCTCAACTCTAATCAAGTGTGTGAACCCCAATGGGGTAAGTATGACTGGGTCCCAATATTTCCAATATGCAAGGATCCCAACCTTCCATTTATTAATTTTAGCCATGCTCAACCATTTAGTTATGGGGCTATCCCCCATTCTAACAATAGTAGAATTAATAAATGTTTTCTTTTTCTTTAATTTTACAATTTTTTTTGTTTTCCAGTTTTTCATCTTTCAGTTTATTGTTTTGTCTGCTTGTATTTTTATGAGTAATCTCATCTACAAATAAAACACTCATGTGACTCATTAATTGAGGTGTTGTTCTATGCTATCAGGTCTTAGGTGACTAATTATTTGAATAGCGAGCCCACAACATCCATCCACCCATTCTATTAATAAGAGGTTCTACCTTGGGTACAATGATATTCCTAATCATTAAAAATTAAAGTAATCTTGTGTTCATTATACCTAGAGCGAAGAAGGATGGACTCAGTGAGAATGGTTAGGGTGTGACATCAAGGGGACTTGTCGATTCTCTTTGGTGACATCTGTAGGAGTTATCATGTAGCTAGGTTGTACTAAGATCCTTGTAGATCTAATGAAAAATGAGAGAAAGAGTAATCAAAAGGTACTTAATCAAAGAAACCCAATGCTATTATAAGGGGTCCCACTAGAAATACATGCACCCATGCCCAAAGGTAGGCAACTTCTCTGGCTTAAGCATTCATCAAAAAAAAAAAGTGCCACAAAGCAAAATCACTCCTCCCTTGTACGAAATGCTAAGTGATCATATGCCTTGCCATCATGATGCTCTTATTGTTGTCTATCATTGGGATAAAATAATGCGATGTCACTAATCAAAGGAATGGACTTGGTCCTAATTTTTGAACAATAGGTTAATGACACATTAATCATGCCTTACACTAAGGATTCATTGTGCCCTGAGCTAGTTACCTCATGTCCCAATCTCTGCAATTACTTCTACAATTTGCCTCACCTTGCTGTTCATGAATTTGTGACTCGTGACTTGTGTAGCATTGAATTTATACCTCATCACAGTGGTATCTACAGGTGTGTATTTTGTGGAACTATTATGGATCACACTTAACCCTTCTAGTGCCTACAGACATTTTAAGGTATGGTTACATAAGTTCATTATAGGTTGGAACCTGCTTTGGGGAGGATCCACTTGCATGACTTTTGTAATTTGTACTTGTTGCACACCACCACATCATTTTATACCCTCTGAGTACTTCATTGCCAAATCTATTCTTTCCTTTTTTAGCATTTTATCAAAAATTCCTCAAAACCATTACGTGTCCTTTGATGTGTCACCTAAACAAACCAGGTCCAACATAAAACTTTTAGGGCAACTTCCTTGAAAAAACTTTCTAACTCTAAAATCACACTAAGCAAAGAATTTAATATTTATTAAAGGTAATGAGTAAGGTATGAAATAAGTGAACTTCTATCAATAACATTACTAACAATTGATCTTTGTGTGATTATAGATGACCCCTATAAAGAGGATAACAAGGAGGACCTTCTCAAGGTGCAACTAAATTCCCAGGGGGAGGTAGAGGCGAAGGACCTCATGTAGAACATGCAGAGCAGGGATGCAATTCTTTAGCATCCATCAAGGACCTCCTGTAACTACACAATCTAGCCAAGAAAAAGATGGAGATGTCAGGACCCAAGCCTATGAAGAGGAACAATGGCTATTTGCGACATGGCATGTTAAGGCCAATTAAGTGTTCCATAGCTATCATGTCCATGGAAAGTGCTGATTCCATCAAACATTGGAACATCAACATGGATGGCTCATACTCCTTAGATAGAAGAGGAGAAATGTCAAGAACTTCTTCAATGGTATCAATCTCATAAGCCTGGAGCATAGAACAAAGAAAAGGCATCCATGGAGGAGCCACCACTACCGGGAACCCCATGAGTTCCACAAGTTTTGTCTTTTGTGTTTGTGTCCAAATTTTGTTTAATTCTCCACTATGGCATGAATAAATTCCTAATTAGTTAATAATCCCATACCTATCCACTATGTAATAAATTGGACTCATTCTCATTTTTTTTAACTCGAGGACGAGTTGTTATTCAGTCGTGGGGGTATGATGAATCCTGGTTTATTAGGTGCTGATATTGGACCCTTGATATCAGACCCTTGTTAACTAGGTGTTGATATTGGAACCCTATTATTAGATCCCTATTATTGGACCCCTAATATCTGATGAGTCTTGATATCGTACCCCTATTATCAGACCCCCAATATCAGACCCACGATATCACAGTCTGACAAGCAATATCACATACGTGATATCACAGTTCCTGTGTGAGCCTATAAATACACAATGGGACACATGGAAAAGTAATCAGGAAGTTAGTATTAGAGTAGGATCTTTTTATCAATTTTTCCTCTCAACCCTCTCTCCCAGTGCATGCCCATAGTGTGATGATTGTAATTGTACGAAACTTTTATTCAAGTGTAACGTACTTGGACATGCTTATGACCAAAAATAAAGATTAAGATTACTTCATCATTGAAGCATTCACTTAGTTTAATTATTTAATTGTTATTGTTATTTATTTATTTTGTAGTTAATATCTCTTCACCCTAAATTCCTTAAATGCGGAATGCGTATGACTTAATCACGAGCATTCAAGTGTGACTACTTGGCTACTTGGTATCCCAGTAGCATACCTAGGCCATGTGCTTGGTAATCCTAGTAGTAGTTGTGCATGAGGTCCAAGATGTGTACAGATGATTAAGGAATGGATGCTCATTACACTTAGGCTAGCTTAGATTTTCTGTCCCTTTTCCTCCTAGCTTTATTAAAGTTACTTTCCCTCTTAGGTTAAACAAAGTTATTTTCCATTGCCCTAGGAGTAGCATAGTGATAGGAAACACATCATACACCTGACTCTGGACTAAATCATACATGACAAAGCAAATACTAGTCCAGGTGGGAAGACAACGAACTGCAATCAATGAATAACTATCTAGATACCACAACTAGCCCGTTTGCAAAGTTTGATTGGATTGTGCTTGAAATGCTTGTATTCATATGGTTGAGTGTAGGGGTACCTCACCACTCATCAAAGTATCTTATATTTTGAAAACTAAAATTGGAATAGATTTAAAAGATAGAATATTAAATTTAAAATTTCAAAAAAGTAAACTTAAAATCGAATGATGTTATTAAAATAAACCACCTTACCAACGTCAGAAATAAGGTAAGGACCACCAAATTAAACCAGAAAACAAAAAATTGAAGCTTTTAAAGAAATAAAGGATAAACTAGAAAAATGTGTCAAGGAGCTCTTATTGCTTCTTAAAGTAGAAAAGAATACAAGGAATGATCTTAAGAAAGAAAAATCTCAAGAAATTTTGAAACTTTAATTAACTTTTGGGAAACTACAATCTCAATTAGAGGAGGCTAATGCTACTTTAACCAAAGAGAGGCAAGAAGGAAAATTGGCCCTTGAACAAGCATAGGCTATTATCCAAGAGGTTTCTATTATGGATACCACCATGGTTGACAAAATTACAAGTGAGAATGATGAAATCAAGAATATGATAACTCAACTTCATGAACATGGCATGAACGATTAAAATGGGAAGTATGGGTTGATATAATTCATTATAAAGAATCAATCAAAACTTCACCATATGATCTAGTGTATGGAGAAGAACCATTTTTACCAATAAATTTGCAAATTGCAACATATAAATTCTTCTTAGGTGATTTACCAATTGATGAACATTTGATTTCATGCACATACGACATTTGAAATTTAGAACTTAAAAGGGTCAAAGTGGTTGAAATTCTATTTAACCATTAATAAACTATTAGAGGTTGTTTGATAAGAAATATGTAGCTAAAGTTTTTTAAGTGGTGATATAGTTCTTAAAAGAGATAGAGCATCTGGTTAAACAAGTCCCCAAAATAAGTTTTCTTCTATTTTTTCAAGCCCATGTCCAATCACAAATGTCATTGGCCCTAATGTTTACAAAGTTGATAATTTGCAAGAAAATAAATTATATAGAAATTTTAATGCATTTCATTTAAAACACTTCTACTTAGGTGTCCCTTATGCACACTTGGTAGATCCTTAGTTACATGCCTTCTTCTTTTTTACATGCATTTCATTTGTATATAGGTGCATTTGCATATTTTCTTTTTCATCATCTTCTCGTGGATGTTGAGTCTATTAGATTTCTCCCTTAATATAATGATTTTGGTTTGATCTATTTGTACATTTTCTCTAATTTTAATAATCATTAGAGTAGCTAGGTATTGGATCATCATAACATTATTCAATGATAATGCAAGTAAAATATTTTATATATTATTCATATTATATCATATTATTATTGTTTAAAAATCTTCTTTACATGATATATTTCAATAATTCTATGATTCTTCCCAAAATTTTTAAGATATTGGCTTTATTAGTCATGTTGGATTATGGAAAATGAGATTTATGCTAACTTATCATGTTATTACCATTTTCATGTAAATTCAAGACATGAGAAGTTGAAAAATGGTTAGCCACAATCACTAGGTGATCTTAGAAAATCCTTTTTCCCTTATCCTTCCCAACAACCCTAGCCCTCAAGTGTGATGATCCATGGCTACCTTGTGAGAAATAGGGTGAAGTGTTCCTCTTCACTTGAGAACTCTTAGCCACTCAAGTGATTTTCCTTGATGTCACCTAGTTTATAATTAAAGCACATGCATGAGGGTTGAATTGCACTATGAAAGAATTTTTTGAAAGGACTGTATTCATTGGTAGTGCAGCTAATCAACGAAACTCCTGTTGAAATTCCTAGAAGTGCACCATGAGCAAAGTTTCCTCAAGAAAAAAGGAGGAAGATCATGTTCATTAGTAGTGTAATAAGTTCTTGAATGCAATGGGGTTTGGTAGAAATCCTTACCCTAGCATTTCATCACCTTTGATCCATTTCCAAAATAGTAAAAGGAAAAAAATATATAATAAACCTCTCATACCATTTCCTAATTTTCCTCTATTTATCTTATTTTCCTTTACCCTTTTTCATTACCCCTTTCTATTTTTTCCTATTATTATAAAAAAATCTAAGGCAAAATCTGAAAGTTATGGCTAGACATGATCTAATGAAAGCATATTCTCTATATAGTTTAGTTATATTCTACAAATTTTATATATCAAATATTGATTAAAAAAAATATGGTATGAAAGGATGTCCCATGTTTAGTACCTTTTTAATTATGTGATTATTTTAATCATGATTAAAACATCATGGCTTACTTATAAGTTTTTGTTTATGTCATGATTTTATGATCATTTTGATCCTTTATATATTACATGTTCTTACACTTTTAAAATTTCTATTAGTTTTGGTATCGTTGCACTTAAATGCAACTCAAGTTCAAGGGATAAATGTTGATATCAACATTTCCATTCTAGTATAGGACCAGTAACTGATAAGTTTAACCACAATGATATAGTTTCCATGATTTCAAGGTCATCACCCTTATTCAAAAAAATTTAAATGATACATAGGGTATGTTTCCAAAGTCAACTCATAAAACATTTCGTTAGAAAATATTTCAAACATACAAATATCACTAACACTTTTTAAAGTTAAAGCTTGCTCACACTGAGTTTACCATTAATCACTATGTTGGTAATGTCATGTACCAAGTAGATCTTTTTCTTTAAAATAATAAGGACTTTATTATTTCATAGCATCAAGACTTATTAAGTACTTTACAACATCCATTTGTAGTTATTTTGTTTCTTGTTTCTCCTAAGGAGCCATTAAAGTCATCCAAATTCTCTTCTCTTGGCTCATGATTTAAGCTATAGTTGTAATCTCTTGTGGAGACTTTGAACTCCACAAAGTCTCATTACATCAAATGTATGAAGTCCAAAAATGTGCTTAAGCCAAGGATCTTTGAAAATTTCAATGTGTTACAATAATTATGTTGTGGTGGTGTTATTGAGATGATTAGGATCAACTATGCAAGATATCCCACTAAATATACATTCAATGAATTTCTAGACCATTTGATATGCTTACACTAGAATTCCTTAAAGTATCTGATGAAAAAGCAACTTGTGACAAAATTTGTGAAAAGAATAGTCTCAAGGATTATCATATTGGGAAAACCAAGGTTTTTCTCAGGGTAGGGCAGATGGCTACGTTAGATGCTAGAAGAATTGAAGTATTAGGCTAGGCTAAAAAATTGATCCAAAGGCATATCTAAACTCATTTTACTCAAATAGAATGTACTATCCTATGTCATGCTGCAATTCATGTGCAAACTTATGAAGAGTCAAATTAGCATAGGCTTTGTATGATTACATGAAAAGGGAGGCAACTGCAACATGCAAATAGAAGCATGTCCATAAGTACCAAGCAAGGTAAGCGTATGTCTAGCTTCATCTTTCAACTATTATTATTTAAGAAAGCCTCTATGTAAAGGCTACACACAAAGAGTTTAGATTCAGATAGCATATTAAAGCTACTATAATTATTCAAGCTAAATGACATTCACACGTTTCTCATGATAGTTACAAGAAGTAGAAGAGAGTAGCTTTGAACTTTCAATGTGCCTAGAGATCAAGGATTGCTAAGAAGGAGCTCAAAAAACTTAAGTAGGCTATAAGAGAAGTAGGATCTCTTAAAGATGCAAAGGAAAAACTAGAAAAATGTGTTAAGGAGATCCTATTGCATCTCGACATAGAAAAGAATATGAGGATTGATCTTGAGGAAGCCAAATCTAAAGAAATTTTGAAACTTCAATCTACTATCGAGAAACTATCATCTCAATTAGAGGAGGCTAATGCTACTTTAACCAAAGAAAGTGAAGAGGCAAAATTGACCCTTGAACAAGCAAAAGCTATTATCTAGGAGGTTTCCATTGTGAATACCTCCATGGTTGACAAACTTACAAGTGAGAATGATGAATTGAATACTTTAGTAGAGTCACTTTAGAGAAAATTGAGGAGGCTAAGATACTTTGTACTGAGGTAGAGAAAGAAAGAGAGAAAAAAAGATAAAAGTGCTGGAGAAATTTTAGCCTATGTTTTGATGTCTCATGTCATTCATAGTTTTTACATCTCACATCATTCATATCTTTGCCATCCCACATCATTTCTTTCTTTGACATCCCACATTATTTCTTTCTTTCATGACTGACATAAATCTTGATTTTCAACACCATGTTAGTCACTCATATTTTGGTGCCTAATTTCTAGCTTCCATCACTTAGAAAATTTTAAAGGTTGCATCAATTTCTCAAACATGCTTGATGTTGGATTTTACTACCTCCTCATCATGATCTTCATGCTGAGATTGTAAGAGTCTGGTCCTGGCAAGTTCTTTAATATCCATCATGTGCCATTTTGGAACTTAAAATTAGAAAATCCTTTCTTTCTCTACCCATTATTTTAGCACATGCACCACATTGTAGGTTGCATGCATTTGTATGATAGATTTTTCAGCATATTTTTTGCCTCATTTTCACTAATATTATGCACTACATTGGCAAGTAGTTAAAAAATGAGAGCACTACATTGGCATGGGTTATTATAGGTAGTCCATTCCTATGTTATCCTACTATAGTTTTTGAAGAATTACATGTAGGTTTTATGATGTATTCTAAATAAAGTATCCAAGCCTACCCTATGTCACATGTTGTAGAGGAGTAAAACATAATCCTAGCACTGATGTCTATCATGCCAATGATGTTCATGGAACTATGATAGTGGAATGCACTTGTAGGAAATATCTACTTAGTACTACACTAATGTCAGTCACAAGTTTTAGCACTCGATTTCACTATTTGATGCTTTTTTCTAGATTAGTGAGTGCATTGGGCTCTCTGTTTCTAGTGATTCATGTACTTTTCAGCAACATAAGTCAATGTGCATCACTTCACTCTTCCAAGGCTCTATGCTCATTCTCATGCATTGAAACCCTATTGTGGTTCAGATCCTTCTATCATTTCCACTTTTCTATGGGTAGTTTAGAAGTCTAGAAGAAAGGAAGTCTAAGTTTTTTTAATGTCTTAGCTACCAAGTAAGATGATTAGTGAAACTATTGTTTCACATTTATAAAAACATTGATGTTTTTATTCATTTGTGCATATGATACGATGAGATGGAGGATGCAAGAGACTAATGAATATGAATAGTTCCACAAAAACAAACTCCAACAGGCAAAGAAAAAAGGTAGTCAAGGGAATGACACAAAAAGGAGTAGAGTAGGAAGAATAAAAGGGGTGGTATTTCTTCATCTATTGGGTTTCTACTACCTAAAAACATTGATGTACATAGCCCATAGCTATTTTTGGACCCTAATAAAGCCAAAATCTCATCTTCTAATGTTTTTTCTCTTTCTCTTAGTTACCTTGACCAATTTAGGTTCCTTCAAGGTGAAGAAGAGGACCTAAACTAGAAGTTGTATCTCAATAAATAGTTTTTCTCTAGCTTACTGATGGTCTAGTAGTTCCAGTGTAAGGATTTGTTGAAGCACATTTACCAATTAGAAGTCCATGCAAGTAGGCTTGTACAAGTAGCAATCCACCTTACTAATAACATGCAAAGCTCTATTTAGAGCTAAGTGGTCCTTACTTGATTTGTCTCTTACTTCATTATTAGTGAGTGTGGTTTTGAATACTGTTCCTAAGAAGTGTCATTGGTTGTTATATAACTTTGATGTGAATTGATATTTTCCTTTATTCACCTTATCATTCTATTGTCTACTACTTTAATATATTTTATTTGGTGTCTAGTATTGAAGTTTCTTACCCTACAAATTTGTTCACATTACATATCAGTTTACTTTTAGCTTGCTCATATCCATGAAATGTTTGCTTTTTGCATATTAATCATAATGAATCCATAACATTAAAATTTAAACACCATGTTGCCCTTACCAATTGAGACTTTTTTCAATCTTCCATACACATATAGGAGATGCCCTAGATGATAGTCTCTTTAAATAATTTTTCAAAGGGTGTTGCTATGCAACCAAGATCCATGCATCAACTACAGCCTCTTAGAAATTCTATATGAAGGCAAACAATGCCACTACTTGTCATGTGCATGGATACTAGATAGCTTTTTTCCCTTTAATCCTTTCCTATTTTTCATAAACCTCTAATATCTTGGTGAATCATACAATGTAACCCAATCCAATTTCCTCAACCAATCTAGTCCCCAATGTATCTTTAATGTATTCATAATCAAAAGAAATAAATAAAATAGCATGATGATCCTACCATATAATGATTCACATCATTGGAGGAACTCTTTTAACATAGCCATTATGAGGACTAGGTCCTCAAGAAATATTGGTAGTACATTAAAGGAGGAATAACCATCATCAAACATCTAACCTCTACCTTCTGCTATCAATTCCCTTAAGGTTTCCAATAGGAAAGGTTCACCAAAGGAATCTAGAGGGCTAATTGAAGAAGTGCATCTAGAACAACAAACCTAAAAGAGATTTGATTAGACCACATCTTTCTTAAAAATTTTCAAGGGCATGAAACTTGCTTCATCCACTATGACTACAAAGGAATTCATACATTTATGTACTATAATCATACCCTGTCTCTATTTTGATTTCCAAGAAGTCTGCCACTCTAGACCAATGTTCAAATAGAGTCCAAACATTATCTACATTATGAATACTTATAGGAACTACTGTCTCAATTAAATCAAACAAAAATCTAGAAATAATTGAGGAATTTATGCATGAGAAAAAATAAGTCATGCCATTAGTCTAGAGAGTTAATTGCACAAACTAAACACTAGCACACTGGTAGAGAGGTTTACATAAAAATCATCTAGTATCCCTAAGAGAGAAGGGGTCATACATCATAACTCAAATTGAGCTAAAATCCCTAAGTCATGAGGGCTTTGGCTTAAGCATTCAACTTGCATGTGTAGGAAAATGAAGTAAGACCTTCAATAAAAGCCAACAATTAGAGGAGCTATAGTACCCTTTGTGCATGGGTGGGCCACCATTACACAACTTGCAATACTACCCTAAAGGCAACATCCACCCAAGGGAGAGAAACCCTAAGCACCAAAACCCAAGACTTATATTTGCATCAAGGTTAGTCATGAAACCAACATTCAAGAATCCACCATTCATTTTATCACTACATTAACTTGTTGAACATCAAGAATAACCTACTATTATGATCATGATTAATGTATAAACGGATTAGGATTTTGCTAAGATTGATCACTATTCATAACTAAATAAGATCACTATAAACATGGGATTCTTTAGGAAAATTATGATATATAATCACACCATCAAGATAGTCTTGATCACCAAGGTGATTGCCATTAGGAAATATTATCAAGGCATGTCAAGATCATTAAAAGATGCTAACCACTAATTTTTCATGAAACCCATGGCAAAGAACATGCTATAGTCTCAAGAATATGATACTAACCACAAGGTAGAATTAGCCATTGAGATTTGGGAGGTCTCATATTAGGATGCACACTAATCACCATGCATAAAAATGTGCTAATCATAAGAGAGCCTAGCTATATAGGGAACATGGTTCACTAAACTTGGCCTTGTCACAAGATGTAGCATAAGGCTATAACAAGAGAACATAACATCCCACAAGGACATCAAACCACTAGTACTTCTTAGTACATGAACTACTAATAATAATTATATTATATCAATATGGTACAACATACATAGAATAATGACTACATTTGGTAGGCATAACATATAATAATAGGAAATGCTATATAGGCTGAATAGGCTAAAGGATGTACTACCTTAACTTATCCTAAGGCTAAGGTTTTTGACCATTAGAAGTAAAACCAAAGCTACACCATTCTAATATAAAAACCTATCTCTGTATACATACCATCAATTGTAATACTAATATCATTGAAATCTACCATTGAAACTAATGAAGGAAAACCCAAAATACAATGAATGAGTGACATAAAAGCACCATTTGAAGATCCATCACCTACCATGGTGGGATTCCAAGGCACCATCCACACCTTGACCATAAGTTCCTAGAATGGTCAAGGATAATATTCCATGTCTTCTACTCATTCCAATATCTGAATGGATTTATAATTGACCATATTCCTCTATAAGTGCTCATCCAAAGCACCGAGAGGCAAATAAATCATGATGCACTAGCTATTCCATTATCACATTGGTACTAATAATCAACATCCCAATTACATGAATTTGAGACCAAGTAATCAATTCATTGAGGTCTCAAGAGCATCTATCTTTCTCCAAAGACATATTGCTCATAGAATTCACTAAGGTCCTCACTATCTCAACATCTCTGTACTCGTGCTACTTGTAAGACCAAGAAAATAACTTTAAAATAAAATAGTTAGCAAGGATCACGTGTAGCACACCAACCATAGAATACATTCATCAAACATGCTCAAAGATAAGAGAAGATATAATAATCTCAAAATGTTATGAAGAGTAGGTCTCAACTACATGCATTAAGATCAATCATGCAAAATCTATATGAGCAACTTAGATACTTCCACACAAAAGAAACAAGCATTCAACACACCAATGAGGATGAACTAAAATACCTTCAAAATTATAGAGATCTACAATCAACAAGGGTACCTAGCCACTAATATCCATCCTCATCAAGAAACAAGATCTCAATAAAACCATAAGAGGGCATAGGTAGAAAAATTCATGACCTTATTCAAAAATAATTAGAGGGAGACTGAGATAAGATTACAATAGGTTTGAATAATAAGAGATCTCGATATGTACATCCAAATCTATCATCAAAGAGGATGTGACCTCTAAAGAATATATTCAATAAAATATGTGAGGTCTTGAAATAAAAGAAAATTTAGGGAGGATCTATCTCACAAAGGTCTTTAAAAAATTAGCTCAAATAAAATATGTTAAGGTAGATATCAAAATTTGAAGGTTTGATGCCACAAATCCTAAGGGCAAACACATGCAAGACTTAAGAAGGGAACAAAAACTAAAAGATCCACAACAAGGGTAGTTAAACTTAAAGCACAAGAGGATATTAAAGCAAGGACCAAAATAAAACTAGTATAGAAGAAACACATAAGGCCTCAAGATGCACCCTCATCAGTCAACCATACAACTAGTCAAAGTAATCCATGAAGCCTCATCTAAGCCATGGGAAACATGAAAAGGAGTTGAAGTGGGAGGGACATGCATGGAAGACTTAAAATACAATAGATAGAAAGACATGTATACACAACTAGAAAAATATAAAATTGCAAGAATAAATTTACATTAGTCTATCAGTGATGGTTTTTGTTCACCTAGACCAAGGTTCATAAGGAGCACATGATCAAATTCCCTTCATCCTAAGGTACTTGGACAAAACTATGGTCCAGTAGGTAAATCCCACACTTACTATACCCAAGATAAGTAGGGATGTAATGATACCACATCTTGCACATACTAATAACTACCATTTTGAATCATGTTATTTGAGTGGAGACTAGTTCCAATTCATCCCAGATGAACCACTGAAGGCCAAAGATGGAAAGCTTCCTAAACAACATTCCATCAACCACATAAAAACATAACCATAGATTGTCCACTTATTAATCAATGCCTAGTGGAGGAAAGCCCAAAGAATATAGCCAAGTCTATTCACATATAAGTCCAAATNATAATACACAAACAACCCTATACACATCATTGGTAGTATAATGATGATGTATGTACATCGGATGCTTTATCCCTAGACCCATCATGATCTAGTACAAGATTCATCATGGTGCTGCACCTAGACTATCCAATGCAAGCTACTTACATATTTACAACCACTACAGAATCAAGCCTAATGTAATTCTACAATTGTAAGGGTAATATGAGGAGGACTGAAAGGGGAATAATAGATTGAAGCTCTATTGTTTCTTGGAACCACCAAGTTGGAGTGGATTTTTCAATACTTGAGTACCATGCATAGACATCTTAGAGTGTTCCATGGTTCCTAAACCATGGAAAGAAACAAGGGAAACCTCTGACTTTGAGACCTCTCTCACAAATTTGGGTTCTTTTACTTTTACTATACCAAAATTTTGTTGCATGGCTTTTTGGCCACACTAACAAGTGTAACCTTTATTTTAGATTTATTTATTTTATTTTTACCTTAATTACATTTTATTTCATCTAATTTTTTATTTCATCCACACACCTACATTTTTTGAAAAGTTTAATTATACAGCCTACTAAAATAAACTATGGAGAGAATAATACCATGTGCTCATTAGCAATGCCAGCATGGCTAGTGATTACATGTGCTTTTATTAGAATTTCATGTGCTATCAATAAACATGATGTTATCCAAAGTGCTTGATAGTATTGTAAATTATTTGATCACTTTTCCTAGGAGGATAACCTCAACTGTGGAAACACTAGCTCATAGTTCTTCCATTTTAGCTAGCAAATGTAATAGTGTTAAGAAATTAAATATCATAAACTCTATCACTATATCAATTGGCAATGCTTATGATTGCCATGGATGTGTTTTAACCTAACTTTTAAACACCATGAATAACTAACATTTTAACATGTACAAATTATGCTATCGTTGAGGTGCATACATGAAATCCGTGATGTTTTTTTGAAAACTATCATTATCATAGTGCTTTGTCATTCAAGAATTTGACTTGTATAGGATGATTTTTAGACATGGAGGAAATTCACATACTAATGTCAACATGTACAAATTAGATCAACATGGCAACAACAACACTTGATTAGACCATGACAATGCAATCTAGATCAATCTCTTATTCATAAGACATTTGAGCATATGGACATCATGGAAATGATAACCAATATACCATGACAATGCAATCTAGATCAAGCTCTTATTCATAAGAAATTTGAGCATATGGACATCATGGAAATGATAACCAATATATGCAATTCAAAAGTGTCTCCACCATGCCCATGCATGATATCATACATCATTTTCCACACATACCAATGTTAATAGGTACACATTAGATCAACATTGGATTGGACTATGATAATGCAATCCAACTTGAACCCTTGATCATAAGGCATTTTGTAATGGAATTGCTCTAGCAAAGTATTGTTTGACACCACTTGTAAGTCCAAGATCAGCCAAACAACCTAGAGAAAACCCAAGATGGAGTAAACCTCAACAGTCATAGAACCTACATACATAGCATAAGTGCACACCACTTGTTTGTCCATGAGTTAGAAGCGCATTGAATATGCTACATGAAACCATATAAGCAACATGACCAACATAACACACATAAGCAATGACCACAATAATCACACACAACTGTAAGAATTATCATTTCCCTAGAAGAGCTAAGACACATTCCTACTCTAACGTATCTAGCCCTAAGCCTTGCTCTCAAAGAGAAGGGTGGTGACTTGAGCATCAAAGTTGAAGCTCCTCTATAAGTCTACATACCCTTGTGATGAAGTACACAAATGAATCAGGGCCAATGTAGTTCTTTGATAATGGTTGTGATAGCATAGAACTTGTGAGGATCTCCACACTCCTTTCACCCCCATTATGAAGAGAAACAACTTTTGATCCACCAAAAAGGCATTTGTTTCCTACACATTTGAGCATATGAACATCATGGAATGATAACCAATATATGCAATTTGGAATTATCTTCATTGTGCCATAATTACCAGGTATGCCTATTCATGGTAGCATGCATCATAGATGGATCATTGTCCATTGTGAAGGAAATTCTAAGTTTATCTCCATACCAATAGTTAAAAAGTGAAAAAGAAACCTAAACCTTCAATCTCTCAAAAATTCTAAATATATCTTCATACCAATAGTTAAAAAGTGGAAAAGGAACTTGAACCCTAAATCTCTCACTTGAGATTCAAAATGCATACCACTATTCTCTTTGCTTAGTTAAGAATAAAATAATTTTTTTTTAATTTTGTTTAAACAAGTGTTTGTTGGTTCTACCCATGCATGTTAGCAAGCACCTAGGACACTATAAGCATAGATGATTATTTCCATTCAAAATGCATAACCTAACACTATAAACATGCATGGTAATTAAGACAGCGTGCAAACACTTTCATGTAAAGAGCCTCAACTATTATTTAATATTGGATGTGGAATAGATAGATATTTTCTCTAGACAACTAACATCATGATGATACAAGATGAAAACTTCTACCAGTTTGGTTTGTTTCTAGCATTTTCAAAGTGTGACACCAAAGTTAGACCAAACATGCAAGCTAAATTTCGTGAATGTGCATCCGATGAAATCATTTTTGGTAAAGCTCCATCAGACAAGGAGGATGATGATGGTAATGATGAAGATGAATTGGACAAGGAATTTGACATGTTCACTGTGGCCTCTAGTAACCAAAAAGGTAGTTCTATAATAGTACTAGTAACAGAAACACAAGATGCCTCTATGGCTGGCTCTAGCTCTTTATCTTTGTCTCTATCTACGTCTCCATTTCTTATTTTTTTAATTCTTGGCTAGGAACTTGACATAATATGAGGAGCAGTTTGGCTGGACCCAAACAAGTGCAAAAAAATCATTCCTATTGTAACATAGAATATTTACTCTTATTCCACCATTTCCAACTTGTTCTCTCTAATCATTCCTATTGTAACATAGAATAGTTACTCTTATTCCACCATTTCCAACTTGTTCTCTCTAAATTGCAGTAGCCACAATTTGGATATTAATAGGAGAGTGGCATTTGCTACTTCATGGGACTAGAAAGCCTACAAAGGCCAATTGAATTTGTTGCCCAAAGAAATTTGGGTCAAGAATATCTTCCCTCACCTCCAAATTAGGGATCTCTGTTCACTGATGCAGACTTCTAGCTCTTTCAATTTTCTTACCACTCAAGATGATTTAGCGATGCCCAGGTAAAACTACTATCTACCTTTCTTGTTTTCTTTTTTTAGTGGTATCACTATTTTGTAAAATTGCATAAATTTTGATTCTAAGTTCTTTGTAGTTTTCTCTCAAAATGTATAACACTCTATCCTTATATCTCTATGATTAGTTAATAGTCAACTGGTGAAGTCTAAATGAGATGAGAATAAAAACATTTATATGAATTAGAAAAGAATTCACAAATGAAATTATACCATTTTAAAGTTGAAGAAGGATTTGAAATACACATAGCATAATAAAAAATTGTTCCCCATCATGTCCATTGCCCAACATTACATAATTTCCACCTACTTACTTTACGCAAAAAGTGAACTTGCACTACAATTTGAAAATTTTAAGCTTACTAGAAATGGTAAGCTATGGGCCTAACAAAGTTTTCGGCTAAGATCTCCTTAGGGTGCATGGACTTTATGGTCTAAAAAGTCAGTTGTTTTATTCTTTATTTTTCCTCCATTTCAACCAAATTATTTTAACTACATAGCTCTACATGATGACTATGGTAATATTCATTACATCAACATCTTGTTAGACTTGAACAATCTCTAGCTAGATGGCATTGCCTTGCCTACAATTGGCCATCATCTTTCCTAGTAGTATTTATGGGAATGTGTTTCTCTCTAAATTGTTACACTCTGGAAATACCATGTTTCAGAAATTTTTCTAGAAATGTTTTGGAATTTACCAAGAATATACTTAGTCATAATTCTATTTCAGAAAACTTTCCAGTGTCTTCCAATGTATTATGATTTTCTTGAAGTGTTTTCAATAAGTTCTTGGATTCCAGGATTGTTCCTTGATTATAAGTTTTAAGAAAATTAGATTTTTTTTAAGTTTCATAATTATAAATATATAATTAGGCAACTCTCTAATTTAAATACTTTGTTATTTCAAATATTCTATTACATAGGTTTAATTGATGCATTTTTAAGATTCTATTTTCTTGCCAGTATTTGGCATAGTTTTAAAAATTTATCTCATATGAAAAATGGCAAGAGGCATTGGAAGAGGAGATTCATATGATTCATGTATACCTTGTGATGAGTGGCTCCTTGCGTAACTATTTCAGTGCTAGTCCATTCCAAGTGTTTCCTCTAGATCCAATCCGTTGTTGTATGATTGCCATCTGCACACACAACACAGTCTTATATTAGCAAGGGTAAATGAATCATAATGCAATTGATACCTTGCTTCGATGTAAGGTCCATTGGCTGAGTTGTGATATGGCTGATACAGATTTGGAGATATAATACTAGTGACTACTCGAGGCGTAGGGGTTAAGAGAAAAATCAAAAAAATTGGACGAGGGCCCCCATGACTAAGAGCGAACCTCTGGTAGCGATAGAATGGAAAAAGATAAGGAATAAGAAAAGATGGAGAAAAAGAAACAATGGAAATGCCGATAAAATGGATGTCAAAGATAAATATGAACAAAATAAATGGTGATTGCAAAAATGTTTAAGGGAAAGAAATTAATGGATGCACCAAATAGGAATGCTAGTGGGTCCTCCCCAAAGCAGGCTCATGCCCTTAATGCCTAACAATACCACATTCAAAGAGTCTTAGGCGCTAGGAATGTCATTTGGGGACAAGAGTTAAATTCTTAACCACCAGATTTTATCAAAAGAAAACAATGCATCCACCAAAATATGGACTACTGATACAACCAGCAATGAGGTGATAAATAGGGAAAGAAGGATGGAAAGAAGAGAATGGAATGGAATCCCGAGAACAAGGTTGTGTAAAGTCCCTTGTGTATTTCAGGGTTAATGTGACTTAGTAGATCCCATTCCAAATTTGGCCTCAAAAAAACCACATTCAGTGACTTCACATTAATACATTTGGCCCATCCATCCACTTGAAGTAACAAGAATGCCTTCACCAAAGAGCCACCACCATTCTGAAGAAACGAAAGAGAAGAAAGTGGGAAGCGAGAAGGGCCTTAGTTAGAAGGAACATGTTTATTTTAGTTCCATAACCAGTGCTTGTAGCCCAATTGATTATTTTGTCTAAGGGATGTGCTTTGAATTCTCACTATTTTATTTTATTTTATTGTGTTTTGCATGAGAACCACACCATGCAAAGACTTATTATTTTTATTTGCTCAGCTTCCCAATAATGTCGCAACGTCAGAATGGTAAGAAAATCAAGAAGAAAAAATCAAAGCACCCAAGAGAATGACCAACACAAGTGTATCAAATCCCCTTGAAGTCACACCTTTTTCAATCCTTGAGTCCATCCTTAGTTTGAGAAATGCCCAGTCATCGGTTCATTGATAGTTCTTATTATTGAGAAAGGGGCTGTACAGTTCCAAGAAGAGAGAGACCATAGAATTTTATGGATGTATGAATGAAGTGGACTCATTACCTATTATATCAAAAGAACCATGCATTAGTATCAACATCATAACTTAAAGGTAAAAACCAAACATTAGCAAACAATGGAATACAGTTCATACCATCTTTGGAGCACTTATTAAGTGACGAATCAAAAAAAGTAATCAAACACACAAAGAAATGAAAAAGTATAACGATGTAAAAAAAACAAGAAAAGTGAAAGAAAATTGTAAAACAAAAAATGTGTAAAAAAACCTTAAAAAGCAACTAAGGGCCTCAATTGATTAGCATAGATGGCCATCTCCCCCATGATTGAATTGAAAGGGAGAGATCCGAAATAGTGAGCACTTGTTTGAATTTCTTAGAAGTGTCCAACTCCTCCCAATTGGTGTTTTCAAGTTAAGGATTGGAAGTTGGTGACACTCTTGCTCTAATGTATCTATGCTTTTGATGTGAGCACACGTTGGTCCCCCCAGTTAGTTCCATGCATATTGGTGAGTTGCTCTCTTGATCAGCTATCAACCACTGGGTGTTCTCTTGTTGTGTGGTTGCTACATATATGAACTTTTGTATGTTAACTTCCTGGGCACACCGGTTGCATGCAGGAGATGTGGAATGCTCTTGTACGCTATAACCCTTTGTATCACTATATATGATGCATGGAACTTTCTTCTTCTCGATCTTCCCATAAGTGTTTTCCTTAGATATTTCTAGGGAAAGATCATGAATTCCTAGGCATGCGTTAATGATACTTAGCCATGCCCTTCCCATTATTATTGGAAAGTCCCCTTTATCATTATTTACTTGGATCACTAGGAAATCGGCTAGGTATGACCAACCACACACAGTCGTAACGATGTCCTCCACTAGTCCCAAGGGAATAGTGATGGACTGGTCAACCAGCTCTAAGAAAATATTTCTCTTCTTTAGTGGAGGCAGGTTCCAGGCTTTATACATTTCTTGTGATATCAAGTTAACTCTGGAACCTGAGTCCAGAAGAGCTTTACAAGGTTCATGCCCAGCAACTTGGAGATAAATCAAGGGACTTCCAGGATCAGAGAATTTTCTAGGAAGGTGGCCTACCTTGATCCAGTCATTAATGATATGTGTTAACATAACCATATGCGTTGAGCTCTGTTGTTGGTTTGAAGGGAGCTCCAAAGCCTTACTTGATGGAGGAACGTTCGAAGGCTCAACTACTTGTGGTTGTGAGAGATTGTTTGGGATTTTGGTTCTGAAGAAAGGTCTTCTCTTTGTATGGTTTTTAGAACCAGTAGTGGGTTGAAGGTTTACAACTCTTGTAGCATTGCATTACTATGGTTAAGTGGGGAGTTCCCCTTGCATTGCTAGAGTAGGTGGTAATGGAGCTATCGGTGTAAGAGTGACGGATGGATTTGGAGGATAGTACATATGTGGTGTGTCTCTCCCAGGAGAAGGAGTCTTATAATACTCCCGAGCTTGGTAGTGACATCATGGTGTCATGTGACCAATAGTGTCAAGTGGAGAGATTGGCTGCTGCACATAGTAGCCATATGGATCTGGTTGCCGGTAAGGGTATTGTTGCCTAGGTGGTGGCATCCCCCATGATTGTGGGTATTACCACTACTGGTGTTGTTCCATAGGTTGTGGTGGAGTTACACTTGGATAATACATTAGCGGTTGGTGGAATTGCCTTGGGTTACCTTGGGGATAAGGTAACCTTCGGGATGCTTGCCATTTATTAAGTCTTGGGTTGAGTGCATACATCCCAGACTCTTGCAGATGTGAGATTATTGGGTAACATCCCTTAGGATGGTCATATTGGCATATTTCACATCCACTGTCATTGTCTATATCCAAATCCATAACCTCTTCAGTGATAGCTAATTTACCCTTACCTTCGTTACGTGCATAGTCCAAATCCCTCTTCTTTTTCTTATCATGGTCACTACTTCGCTCCTTAAACTCCTCTATGATTTTTAAAACAGTTTCAAATCTACTATCTAAGGAGTCCCACATTTGATATACCTTGGTTGACACTTCCATTGTTAATTTCTGAAGTGGCAAGGTTTTCCTACTCACCAACTCTTCAAGTGATAACTCATCCTCCTCCTCATAGAATCTTACTCCCCTCTTTCGGACGAAAGGATCGCGGTTATACTCTTCCGCGCTTTCTCTCTTATGTAGCTTTTCTTCTTCCTTAGCTACTTACTCTAATAATCTATGAACTTCATGGGACCTAAGTTCAAATAATCTCCCTTAGGCATATGTCCCAAGGGTTCTCCTAGTTTCATGTCTTAGCCCATTTATGATATGGCGTAGTTGATCCCGTTGTGCGTAACCATGGCCCGGGAAATGATGTAACAATGCATAATATCGGCCCATGGTAGCATCCAAGGGTTCATGATTACCCTACTTCCATCCTTGGATCTATTTTCATAAGTTGGACACTTGGGAGTATGTTTGGTGCTTATCATTAAACAATTCTAGCATCGTACTCCACCTCCTAATGGTTTCTAGTTCTAAAGATCGGTACCAGCTTTCCGCTTCGTTTATGAGTGTCCTTGGGAATAACTTTAATTTTTGCCACTCATTCTCAATATTCTACAAGGCATAGGCATCATGAAATGCCTATAAGTGATTCTGTGGATCAGCATTGTATCCCCCCTCAAATCATGGGATATTATTCATGTCTAGTCTCTTGATCCGGCTATCTTTCGGTGCCTTGTAGGTATTCTAATGGCCTCCGTGATGTCTAACATACTTCGGGTTGCAAGTAGGGGTTCATCATGGTCATTTCTTTCATGGAATCTATGATGTCTATGCAGTTCCCTACTTTCCCTTCTTCTATGCCTTGATTCCCTAGAATGCCGTCGTCCTTGCTCTCAACTCTCTCGTCGAGGTTTCTCATTGTTCTTACCCTTATCCTCATAGTGAGGTTCCTTATGACTACATCTTGATGTTGAAGGAGAGGGTGAATGTTGCAATGAAGGGGAAGAGGAAGGAGAATCATCGCCATGACGATGTTTCCTACCTTCCCTTATGTGATCCTGACTCTAATCATGATGACGATCGGAATGCTCGCCCTTATCTTGTATTTGTGTTCCCTCATTGAACAATTGGTGTTCATGGGAATCAGGACCAAGGTTTTGTATCATGGAGTGAAGATTCTGATACACCACCTCCTCACTATCGTTAGGAGGGGGAACATCATTTTGTGGAGAACCTATTGAAATAGGTTCACCACCCTTAATTTATATTATGATGGGCAAAGCATTATGGGGTCCTTTGCCCTTCAACAATGTGTGATAACTCTCCTTCCGTGAGTCCCGTTGATGTTGCGCTTCTATGGGATGGTAGTCCCTTGCATTGTAATCACATGCAACGTACTCAGCATATAATTGCAACATGTCAAATCGTGCAAGGGCATGAAGGAGCATGTTGGGGGCGACTCTCTCTAGAGGCAACACTATTTTACCCTCCAAGTCTCTCCAATGTAGTTGTTCATCTTGATGGAAGAAAAAGGTAAGGTCAGGTATATATTCATCATGATGAACATATACCACACTGAATTGTTGAGGAACTGGTGGATTTTGGTTATGTACGTGGTGCCGCTGACTATCTCTAGTGTTGGTCCTAGGCGGTGAAGTGCTTTTGTGTGGAGAAGAAGACATGTTTGTTTTATTCGGTGTGCTATTTACTGTTATGTTATTTTTCTTTTGATTAACCCTAAGGGTTCATTTTAGTTCCCAATGATGTGAATGATTTTCTATGTTCTACGTAGCACACAAACAACTAATTCCCCAGCAACGGTGCCAATGATGAGTGGCGAGGTACCCCTACACTCAACCATACGAATACGAGTGTGCATGCGCGATCCGGTCAAACTCCAAAGACTAAGTGCTTACGCACCTTAGGGAATACTTCAGGTTAATCAATCGTTGTCTTCCTAGACTTACTTGTATCATCACAGTTGTATGGTTAAGTAAGTCTGAGGTATGTGATTTTTATGTCTTTTGTCTTTTATCACCTATGCTAATGAGGGAAAGGGTGAAGAGACTAAGTAACTAACTTTCACTAACTAAGTTCTAATGCCCTAGCATTAGTATCTTTCCCACTTATCGTTTGCACCCTAAATAAATGCAACACTATTGGGATTACCAAACGCTATTCGTTACTGGGTTACCAAGCGTAACGCACATGCTCGAAGCGGTCGTACTGAATGCACTTAACTAGGAGTTAAGCATTGAGAGAGATTTAATTAACTAATAAAGCATTTAACATTTAAAATTAATTAAGTTCTATTTAGCTTATTCCATGTACTACAAGGTTTATCAGAAAGTTTGTCTTTATTTCCGTACACAAATGTGTGCTCAGGTACAAATTTGCTCGAATAAAGATCCATTCACTTTGAGACTCCTACTGCGGGCACATGGAAATTATTCTATCTCTAGAATGGTAAAACTGCCAAAGTTTCACTAAGGGTCTAGATCTAGATGATCTTACAAGGAAAAGCTGCCTCTTATTTATAGACAAGGCAACAGACTGCGATATTGCGTACGCGATATCGCGTACGCGATATCGCGTCCCATCACCTCACATGTGGATCATTGGAAGAATAGAGATAACTATGAATGCAACAAGAAGAAAAATAGCTACAGAAAAACAATCTCAGATTATAAGTCATTGTTGTTAAACAAATAGAATTAAGAGTGATTTCCAAGCCTTTTCCAAACAAGGGCAAAGAGTTTGGAAATGCAATTGCATATGCTAAAAATGATGTTAAAATAGTTTGGCAAAGATGTGTATGCTAAAATAAATGTTAGGTGTGACTTTGAAAGATCAAATCAATTCTTCTTTTATTAGTGGAAGTTGGGAGTAGCACCCATAAAGGAGAAGATTAAAGAAAATTATTTTAGATGGTTTGGTCATGTGCTAAGAAGATCAGAGAATATTGCTGTTACAAAAGTTGCTCTATGTGCCAAGAAGACTAAAGAATGTTCTTGTTAGAAAAGGTTGCTTTATTAAAGTTAAGAAACACTGACAAAGTGGTAGACTAAAGCATACTTGGTTTGTTTGCATAAAAAAACATCCAAAATTTGAGCATTAATGCTTATTTGGTTCTTAATAGAAGTGAATGACATTAAATAATCCATATAGCCAAGGATAATGCTAAGATGATGATGATGATGAATATTTGATGCATTTATTATATTTAGGATTTATTACTATTGATGTATTTTGAACAAGTTCATTTGTATGATAGATCCTTTGGGTCCATACAAATGTAATAAAATATCAATATTAGTATAAGATAATGGAGCACCCATTTCATGGTATGATAATATTGTCTTTTTATATTTTCCATGTACCTACTAATATTTTTGGTTGCATTGGCATAAGTTGTACGAGACACAAATTACCCTTACTCATATGAACAAGGATGCAAATTATAGGAATGGTTAACATTTGATTCAGAACATATTAATAGGTTTTCCATTATTATTTCCAAAATGTAGCCTCTAGCTTTATGTCTTCTTCATTCTTGATCATATCTATTCTAAATATTTGTTTTGTTTCTCCAAGATTCTTCACCCTAAAAGTCCTATGTAATTTAGATTTTAATTTTTTGGTCTCAATCATTGTTGACTTGAAGCATGTCATTAGCACACAATGCAAAGTAATTGTACTCTTTTACAATAGTTTTTGACATAGTCAAATTAGCAATTATTATCTTAGACCGTAAGACATTTAATCCAAGTAGATATTCCAAGTGAAGCTTAAAACTTGCAACCTCTTGATTGGCAAGGTAATTAGTTGCCATTGACCTACAACACCACTCATTTTTCTCATCATGAAGGAATTAAATCTCCTTACTGTTGTATAGGACCTAGTTATAGATAATATAATATTTAAAGGAGCCCACTAACTCAGTCTTCTTTTCCATCTTGCACAACCCCTTTTGGTTGGTTGATATAAATCTTCTACTTCCAGAGTTCACCATTTAGGAATGTTTTCTTGACTAGCTAGTGGATATCATCCAAATCAAAACGTGTATAGCATTTACAAAGAGATTTTAATAAATTTTATACCTTCTTTTTTAGAATACCTATGTGCAACTAATTCAATAAATTCATATCATGATGCCCTATACTTCTTATTGGTATCCTCTACAAACAAATGAATGATTTTATGGAAACACAACATGATGAATTTTATCGTTTCAATAGAAGTTGAAGTTTTTTCTTCTTTTATATATAGAAAGTTACGCAATCATGGATTGTAACATGATTTTGGAAACATCATTTTGGTTCTACATGGTTTAAGCATCTATCACTTGTACTCAAGTAGGGTTGTAAGTAGTTTTTAGTGTTTGTCTTATCTTGGAATTTATTTTTAAAGACCTGCAGATTTCCAAATTTCTATTGGGACAGATTTCCAAACTTAGTAAATGTAGAAAACAATAAAGTCAATAGAAAATATTTCATTAACTTTGAAAATTTTTTATTGACTTATATTCTCATAGACACTGCTACTTGTTATTCTTGTTTCAGGATTTTTCCTTATGGAAAATGCCATTGTATTTGTTGTGTAGATGAATTAAAGTAAAGAATGCAATTTTAAGCAACAATATCAAAAAGTTATTTATTTATTTTTCAAATTACTTTGACCATCTGAGATCTATGTTAAATACATGATGGTATGCTCAGTGACTTGATTGTCAATATGGTTCAAGAAAATTGCATTGCCTGATTCAAAATTTGACAGCACATGACTCGACCATTGCATATGAAGCTTTTGCGGTAAGTTTTTCTAAGCAGGTTGATAAGTTAGCATGGCTCCTTCTGTTAAGGCTTCAAACTACCATTGTATGCAATGCAAACTAATGCCTTTTATAGAAAGATAAATTCCTTGAATTGCAACCATCACACATGAAAGCTAATGTATATTTCTTTGTGAATTGTGTGCTTGTCTCTTTTATATGTCAGTCCATCCATTCTAAGATGTATGCATCTTTGAACATAGGATGGATCTGTTGGCAAGAAGATGTGGCAAAACATCTTATTGTTATGGAAGAAATATAAACATTGGCTAACACTTGTTAGTGGTCATTGTCAGGATTTAAACTATGAAGTTATGGTTGAGAGCTCTAGGTTGGTTCAATGAAACTTATAAGTTTATATTTGAGCATTTCATTTAACATGTTTGTAACCATAGGTTGTTGGGAATATTTATTATTTAAGTTAATTGAGAATCTTTTAAATAAAAAACTAGCAAACGATACAAAAAAAATCATTAAACAGATCCCAAGTAGATCAAATAATTCTAAAATAATAAGGCAATTATGTTGATTTGTTAATTACTTTTTCCTTACTATTCATACCTATAGCCACAATTTCTTGTACACATATCAGTTACTACTTCGTTATTCACATGTTTTGAGCATGTAGGATGAAGGTTTTCTTAAAATTAAGATTTAGATTATAGTAAATTTTTTAAAAATATGAATATTAAGAGAAACAGTACTAGTGGAAAATTCATCATTTATAAGGCCATTAGAAAATGACATTTCCCTTAATATATTGTATTATAAAAAACATACAAATTAACCAAATTTTAGAGTCATACAAATGTAAACCCCATATTGTAGGTTTAATTCCAATGGGTAATGCTAAGTTATGACAAAAAATTTGTAAAAGAAATTTTTAAAACTGGTGTGCTCTAATAGATCCAAAGAGTTCACTTGGATGTAATGAGGTACATTCATTTTTATACATGGAGTATCAGTTCTACTTTATCTAAAATGCTATTGGCATAGTTGGCAAAATTGATATGGTTTTGTTAAAAGTTCTAATTATCACATTCCTTTTACTATATCCTAGCTAGTTCAAATTTCATGTAGCTTTGTCAGAAAGATTTTGATATGTATTGACCTTTTAAGTGAATAAGTTATTGCTTTTCTCATACAATAAGGTGAAGAAGTTGTTATGAGGATAAATATGCTTTTTCAAATATTGTTCATAAACTAATGTCATGTTAGATGAAGAGTTAGCACTCTAGCCTTTAAAATAGCTTATTTTTTCCTATTTTTCTTTTGGTTTTCCTCATCTTTTGTAGATTTTCCCTTCACAAATTGTTTTAAAGATCGATTTTGCCTAGTCTTTAAAGGAAAGCATTTATTGTGTTTGCATTCCTCAATGTTAGTGGGAATGATTTAATCTTTGAAGCGATTTTAGGATGTCACTAAGAGTTAAGAGTCTAGTATATTACCAAGACATGTTGAGAAAATATAAATATTGAATTTTGATTTAATTTCTCAACTATTTTAAGGTTAATAGATCTTATAATATTTCCTTTTAATTATTTCAATATATAAAATAGGATTGCAGAAGACTTGATAAGTTTAAGACTTGAATTGATGTTTTCATGCTTGTAATCAATGCTACATCCTGAAATAGACACATTATGATGTTACTGTTATTTAGGATGTCAGACATATTTTTGCAACATATGTGTAGCATCCAATTGTCCTATACTTAGTATTTGTGCTTTTTGTTAATAACATTCACACTGACTTTATGTTGATGCTTTTTCATGTTGCATATATTGAGGTATTTATGTTATTAAAATGAGACTAAAATTGAAATATTTTATTACATCAATGTGAAGATGATGAGATCCTAGGGATATTGGATAGACTCTAGTTTTCTAGAGCATGGTACTAGAAAAAAGGCATTATGCTTTAATGACCTTGGTATTCTTTACTTATACTAGATGTTAATTCTATTATAATTTTCTTCTTTCTTTTCTTTAATGTTTATCTCTTTGTTTAGATACCTTATTTAATCATTATATTCTCATATTGAATGGTTTTTCTATTGTATTTTGAGAATATTTTCCTAATGCTAGAAAATTTAGTAAAGTTGTATATTCAACTAGTTTTTTTCTTCTCTTAATGAGAAATCAAGTGTGAAATTCTTAAAGTTGATAAATATGTGAAGTATTAACATACTACTTTTAGTAGTAAACTTTCTGTGTTAATTTGTTGATCCCCTTTTTCTTGTATACTTAATTTTTATTGTAGAAAGTAATACATGGACATCCATTTTGTATTCTTATTTAATTGCTTCTGAATGTCACACTATTAGTGGATAAGGAAAATTCTTATTAAAAGTTCATATGCATCATTTTGTTGGGCATTTAACTTTATTTTTTCATTTGAGGATTTTTGCCTAAGGATATTGTCAATTTAGACTATTCCAATTGAAGTAGATTTAATTACTTTTGAACATCACACTATTAGTGGATAAGGAAAATTCTTATTAAAAGTTCATATGCATCATTTTTCTCAAAATTTAACTTTATTTTTTCATTTGAGAGTTTCTGCCTAATGATATTGTCAGTTTAGACTATTCTAGTTGAAGTAGATTAATTGCATAATATTATGGTTCTTATCATCAGTCTAAAATGCTTTTATTTTTGTCAAAAAAATGTTATGGTCTTCAACACCATCAATTTATGATAAAGGATCATTTTTTTTAGGTACATATGTTATGGTTGTTTTGTTATAGGCAATCTTATGTTTTCAAATGCAAAATGTGGTGAATTGTAAGAAATTCCAATAAATTTCTTTAAAAAAACTAAAACATAGTACCCTTTATTAATGTGTCTGAAAGCTAAATTTTTTTTGTAAATGTATATATATATATGTGTATTTACACACATGCATATTTTTTTTGTACATCATACATAATTGTCTATACATATATGTATATGCATGTATGTCCATGTATATACACATGTATATGTATTTGTACATACACATGTCTCTAATATTTATCTGGTACTGGACTTTTACCATTGAAAATAATTTTTTAACAATTAGCTGGAGCTTGAAAATGTTATTCAGTCCAAGTTTTACTTAACACGTAAATATTTAAATTATCATTCCAAATGAAAAGGGTTAAGGGATAATAGATGTGTTTAAGAAATAATTTGACTTGAGTTGGTTCTTGTATATTTTTTACTTAATTTGTTAAACTTGTTCATGACTTACTAGCCTTTGTATATGTTGAATGATGAATTGTACCTACTACATAGTGATGTAGAAGAGTGATATCCAAACTGTAATAGTTTAGTAGGGTATTTTTTTTTTTTACTTTTGCATTTTTTTCTTTTTTTTTCTTCTAGTTTTGGGATGCTAGGGAATGGGGCAAGAATGGGCTGGGATTATAGGTACATCCCAAGACATATATCCAACATAATACTTTAGAAAAACTATAATGGAATGTAGCGATGCCTTAAGTGTAACTTGAACAGACAATCTCTTTCCTACAAGTCCTTGTTAGACAATGAGCTAGCTACTTAAAGTTCAGAATATCGTATCACTAAACTGTATCTAGCAATGAAAAAGAGATTTTGATTTCTTTGCAATAAAAATTGATTCTTTATCTTAATTAATTATATCCAAAAGACATCTTTATTACTTTTTTTAGTGTTAGTGATCCCAAACAACTGTATGCTCCGTCTCTTATCTCTAGTTATCTCATTATGTTTGTGTACATTTTCTCTTATATTCTATTATCCAAAACTTGATATCTTACTATATGTGAAAATCTATAAATGACAATAGGGAGTGTGTTATTTGTAGTCAACAAGCCTTTGCAAAAACAAAGTGTGTTGTTCTAGAACCTAGTTAGGAAAAAATTGTTGAAAATTCTACCTGTAGATGGGTTAAGGCTACATGTAAATAGAATAATGTTTAGTACAAGTTAATGGGTGAGAAGATTAGTGTGAATAACTCAACTTCTAAGTGTTACCCTTATTATATTGCACACTAAAAGACAAAGAACATTTTGAAGATATGGACATTGTCCATGTATTACTTTTAAAATATTGTTTTCTATCCAAAGTTTAATTCTTTTGTTTTTGTTTTCAGATATGAATAGTTGTAACTGAGTAGAAAGACATTTATTATTGATAGCTGAATGACAATTGTAATTAGGTGAGCATTTATGTAAAATTGTATCCCTCATCTCATAGAAATATAGTTTTAGGTCAAAAGAACAATTCATTTAGCCTTCAAACTTACTTGTGTTCTTTGCTTTCATTCTGTTCTCTTTGCTCTTTAATTTCAACTTCATACCAAAGTATATTATAATTTTTTTTTAACTTCGTCTGTGTTTGATGCAACAAATGTAGCATAACTTAGTGGGTGTTTTAGGAAGTAGTACAAGTGCATGTGTTTGGCAACACCTCCTCCCCATTGATGATGGCTTTTGGTTGAGGTTGGGGCATAACTCTCTAGTGTCAAAAATCCATGATTTGAAAAAATATTTTCTAACAATATAAACATAGAAGTTTGATCCTAGCATTTTTTTTTGCAAGCTAGTAGAGTTTTCCAATGGAGATTAATTCCATCAATTTTCTAGTTGTGAATTGGCTATGGTAGACAACAAATTTTGGTTTTTAGTATGATTGGATCTATTATTTGATCATTACTATTTTTTTCCTTATTTGTGATTTTTTGTAACATGTTGGAAGTTAATACAATGGATGTGATGTACCATTCTAAATTATGTTTAAAATGCATGATAAGTTTAAATGAAAGGCAATGAACAACATTACAATAGGAAAAGGGAAAAATGAGTTTTATTAATAGAATTGGAGTTTGTCATCATCCATCCTAGTAAAAGATCCTCACTCCTTAACTACCTCAGTGAAATGGCTCTGGCTGGAGGCACTTAGCAACATCTTGGTTTTGACATCCTCATCTACCAATGTCTTTTAGATGTTCTTCATTTTGGACTTTTCTTCATCACATGGTTTTTGTCCTTTATTGAAAGTTTGATTTTTTCTTCTGTATTTCTTCATGTAATGACTTCTATTGTTTATCCTCTTGATAAATGGTTGTTCCATCATCCACATAACTAACAAGATGATGTTTCTCCATAATTATTTAAATATGGTTGCCAGATTGACTTGATTTTCACTCTTCTCTGTAACTGTTTCTTTTTGCTTTTGTACTTGGTTCTTGTGCTTTGAATCTTTGCTTGTTTTGTATGCTCCTTCTTGTTCCTGTATGTCTTTTTCCTGTACATTCTCTATTTTTTTGCCCATGTACTATCTTACATCCTCTTTCATTAGCTTGCTAGCATAATGCTTCCTCATAGGCTTCACTTCTTTTACTACATTACCATGATTTCTTTGCCCCATTATTTCACTTCGCAATTTTCTACTTTCTTAACAAGGTACATGGATAATTTTTAACTTTTATGTAAGGTCACATCCTTTTTTCTTAATTGACATTTCCTTTTTTAATCATGTTTATTCTTTATTATGCATAAACAACATCTCATGGGATTGGTTAGTTTCTTATAATATCTTGGATTATCATATAAATCTATTCTTCAATCATAAGGATGGTGTTTTGCAAGTTATTATTGTGTTTCTATCATGCATGTTTATTTATTTTGAACATAGTATGAATGCAGGAAGATCCCCATTGGCTAGACATGGGTAGAATTTGGTTCATCAGAGATTCCTCTTCTTTACTCATGAGGGATCAAAATATTAAATGAAACTTAATAACAATCAAACCTTTATTGTTCACCTGTCATTGATATACATCACATATTCATATTTTTAAATTCTTCAATAAACATTTGGGAAAAATCATGTCTTTGGGTAGTATCCCACTAGTGGGGCTTATACTTATAGGATTCTAGGGAAGAGGGAATGAATGATTCCATAGGATGGATTTTGAATGGTAACATCAGTAGCTACTATGTAACATTCTTCCTTTGCTAGTGTTGATTCTTTAGTTACAATCTTCTCAAACTGATGGTTTGTTAAAGCAAAAACTAGTTCTTGATTCATTAATTGTTGTCTTAGGTGTTGAATCTCTTTATTTACCTTGATTAAATCTCCCACATTAGCTTCATTCAAATTACTACAACATTATTGATCTTAGTAATTTTCTTCTCATGTTCACTTCTGAACATGCTAACCATACCCATTATTCCTTGGTCTTCATCCTTGATTACTTGTATCAATTCTGAGATTTTCTAAATATGCTTATAGTATATTTCTGTCTTGTTGTTTAATTCATTTTTCAGCTCATGGATTTCCTCTTTTATAGTTTCTACATTATTCATAAGCTAAACTCTGTTAGTTTGCAAAAATCTAATCTCCATCATTTGCCCATATTTGGTTGCCAAATTCGTTTTTATAGATACCGCTTGTTTGTATGCATTAATATTCAATCTCAGCTCTTCTTTTTTCATACTTAGCTTTAATTGCAATCAGCTTTCATTTTCATACTTAGCTTTAATTATAATATTCTTTCATATGCAAATTTCCTAATAAATTTTCTTCATCTTTACATCAAATTTTCTATTTTCTCTTTAATGCAAAAATGAATTTTTTAAATAGCAATCAGACTAGCATTGACAATAATCATTTTAGCATGCAAAGTAAATTTTAAATAAAGAAAATTATATAATGCAAAATATAGCCCAAGAATCTAGAAGTAAGAGAAAGCCAATATGATGATTTACATCTCTTAATGTACATAATGCATTCAAGTGCAATACAAATTTCAAAACATCTTGAAATCATATCTAAAGCCTTCTAGTTTAGCTATAAGTAAATTAACTCAACCAATTCACTGTAGTAGTCTTAAATTATGTGTAACTAAACATAATGAATCATACAAAGAGTTCAACTATAGGAAAATATAGTATTCATAAAATAGATAATTTGCAATAGAAGAAAACCATAGCAGCCATGTTTCTTTCTTTCCTATAAAAGATTACAAAAGCCTTAAATTTTCTAATATAGATATACATGAGCCAAAAGCTAAAGATCTATCATGGAATGTCATATTTTAATTCTTCCAACACATTACTTGCATCTTAGATTTTAGTTTCAATCAATACTAGTATTTTGAAATCAAAGATAATCATGAAAGATAAACATCTATAAAAATATGTGCAAGATTCCTCTAAAATGGTGTATGGATTTGTACTTTTTTTTTGTTCTAATTTAAAAATCAACCTTAGACTTTTCTCAAACCATAAAAGCACATTTGATCCTATTCATCAACATATTTTTTTAACCAAAAAAATGACCATAAGAAACATATAAATTAGTGATCTCAGATCTATTCAATGGCATAATAATATTTTTTATTTGTCCAGCAACACTCATAATATAAAATTATTTCAATCAAACTCTTCTAAGCTAAAATATTATAAGGCACACCACTAAAATTTAATCAAACTAATTGATATTTTAACAATAGATAATAAAAGGGGAAGATAATTTCTTTGAAATGGGAATAGGAGTAGGAGTGGGTATGGTTGGAGTAGCAAGAGTGAACATGGGCTTGGCTAGGGATGTAAGAAGGGTGATGGATGTTGGCACAGCTAGTGCAAGCAAGCCTAGCATTATTGGGATGAACCTCAAGGAGAGCCCACCAAGGGGTCTTGCAGAAAATTGTGGGGTGGAGGAGACAGGGGGAAATCCAATGCTTGAAAATAAGTGTGGGGGTTGGCAGCTAGGGGATGGAGGAATTGAGGCTTGTTCCACACAAGAAGGTCTCATGCAACTCCAAGTGTGACATCCTCCTTCCAATGGGTTTAGGACAATGAAGTTGAGTCTAATTAGCAAGTTCATTTCAAGTGGTGCTAGACCCTAGATGAACCTTGTTAAGAAATGGGCACATACTATGTGGGGTTTGGCTAACATTGAGGTTTGTAGCCTCTCTAATGACCCATTTCTTTTCATTTTATGATCCACCGAGGACCATGATAGAATTCTTGTTGGGGGAATATGGTTTTATGGGCCCTGTGGATTGGCATTGATGCCATGGAGGCTAGGGGACCACAAGGATGAAGACATTTTCACTAGGACATTCATGTGGGTTAGGGCATTTGACATTCCTTAGGAAATGTAGACAAAGAACTTCTTGGAAACCCTCACTAGGTTCTTTGGTGAGTTTATAACATTTGATAAGTTTACAGGCTCAATGGAGTGAATGGGATTTGCATGTTTCTATGTATGGTAGTCAATATCATTGAAGGATTTAGTGCAAGGGAGGAAAAGATCCTAGTAGAATATGAGAACATCACTAATGATAACACCTTTCTAAACAGGGTAGGTAATGGATGTACCATCTGTGAAAAGGTGGACCATTAGGTTACCACCTACAAGGTTTAGCCTATGGCCCAACCATTGGAAAAAAAGGTGGAGTTGGGTTGGTATAAGGTTAGCAACAAAGGCTACATGGTCTAAAAACCCACAAGGTCTAGAGAACATAAGGAAGAGGGGTGTGAATCTCCTAAGCAAAAAGAAACCCCCCACTAGTTGAATTGGACTTGGTTAATAATGGAAATGATCTTCCACTATCAAAGAGTTGGGTGTTTGTCATACAAGGATCATTAAACCCCCATATGTAGGATGTTGTACCATGCCACAAGGAGAATGCTAAGATAATGATGGGGGAATTTTTGGTCTTGCTGGGTGTTAAGGAAATTGGTTACCCCAGAACATTTGTTTCTTGGAGAAAGGAAACATACTTGGAGATCAATTTGGGCTATCAACGGACCTTGAAAGAGGTCTACAAAAAATGGTCCTACTAGTAGACCATGAATATTTTTTCATGGAATTGTAAGGGTTAAGGTATGCCCTATAAAAAAAATACTTTGAAAGAAATTTTTTGGAATGAATGATGTGATGTAGTCTACTTGTAGGAAACAAAATTGCAACCAATAGAATCTTAGCTCTTGAGATGGGAGGGCTGGCAACCACAGATCATCCCTTGCCAGGGCAAGGCAAAGAGATTGGTCATTATATCATGACTACCTTTAACTTTCATGGATGTGTCCACATGGAGCATAGTAGTACTCATTGTGTTGGAGTGTATCTAGCTTACCAATGTTTATGAGGCCCAGAATTGGGAGATTCAACTACAAGAGCTTAGATGGCTAGTGTGGATGGTCCCTAATCAAAGATAGTGGGTTTTGATTGATCATTTTAATCAAAGGTTACACCCATGGAAGAAATATGAAGGTGCCAATGTTAATCCTCCAAGGTGTCAAGAACTCTAGGTCTTTCTTGAGGAGCATGAGCTCATTAACATGGAAATCAAGGATTGCAAATTCACATGGAGTAATCGATGCCAAGGGAAGGATCAGGTGCTATCAAGGATTGACCGAGTCTAGATTAGCTTGAGTCTTATGCTAAATTTTGATATTTAGGTGTCTTGGAAGGAGATATAGGGTTTAGACCACCATTTGATTGTTTGTCAAATTCATAGAGGCCTGAGGACTACTTCTCATTCATTTTGATTAAAGCGGACTTGGTTAATCAAACCTTGGCTCTAGCCAATGGGGGAAATGATTTGGGGGACATACCAAGTGTAGGGGGACTCGAGGGAGTTTTTGAAAAATGGATTGAACCAACTCAAATAGAAGCTACACATCAAAGCTTCTGAAGATAAATTTTTCTTTCATGCTCATCACACCAAATTATAATAAAGGCTAGGAGAAATTCAATCATAGTAGGAGGAAGGTGTGGAGTTGTAGGAAGAGGAACATGTGATCCTCAAAGAGCTTCAAGACCTTTTGGCAGAGGAAGAAATGAATTGGAGGCAACACACTAGGATAACTTGGCTCAGGGAAGGAGATCGAAACACACTTTTTTCTTTACTACTGCTAAGGCACAAGGACAAGAAAAGTGAATGATACAGCTAGTGCAGGGGGACACCACCCTAGTTGATAGCCATGATATTGTTGAGGAAATGCATAAATACTATACCACAATTTGGCACAAGCAATGCACCAAGCTACTTTTGATGTGGATCAAAAGGATCATTAGGAAGGTGGAGAATAGGGTGTTGCTCAAGTCCTTCACAATGAGGGAGTTGGAAGAAGCAATAGAAACTATGGAAACCAGTAAGGCTCTAAGGTTGGATGGGTGGATAATCAAATTTTTGAGGGATTTCATGGATATCATGAGGGAGAATATGCTAGGGGAATTCAACAGGATGTATACTAGTAGTAGGTCTAGTAAGAGATTAATTGTTCAAGGATTGCCCACATCACCAAAGTGACTAATCCAATGGCATTTGCATAGTTTAGACCTATTGGGGTTTGTAATACCCTACTTCAGCTATTTACAAAAATGCTTGTTTTTTGTCTAGCCTTGATGATGCCAAATCTAGTTGGGGGGCATCATGTGGGTTTCATAAAAGGGTGATTTCTGCAAAACCAGGTCATACTCCTACATAAAATCATATACTCGCTATGTAATACAAGGTACTAGGAAATGTGTGTCAAGTTGGATAGTACAAAGGTGTATGATACTATCAGTTGGGAGGTGCTAAAGGAGATTATGTTGTGTGAAGGATTTAATCCCAAGTTTGTGGATCTTTATATCTAGTTTTAGGCTTCAAGGAGCTACTTCTTTAATATTGATGGTCAGCTTTGAGGGTTTGCCAAGTTGAGTTGGGAGCTTTGGCAAGGAGACCCTCTTTCCCTACCACTCATGTTTATTATGGCCATGGACACATTATAGATTTACTATGAATTGGAGGGGGTAAGAGGCTTGGAAGGTTGCAGGAGTGGATTGCCTTGCAAAACATTATGCTAATGATACAATTATGTTTTCATGCACAGCTACAGCACAAGCCCTTGCACTTAATAGTGGATTGGATTGGATGGCCTAGGAGGTGGGTCTTGAGATAAATTGGGAAAACACAGCAATTCACTTGGCAAATGCTAATTATTGGGTTAAGGGTAGGATCTCCCAGATATTGGGAATCCTGCCAGGCACAAAACAAGACTGATATCTAGGAATGTCAATCTTTTCCTAACATAAATGTCATACGTGGTCAACCCTGATATAGAAACTGCAACAAAAAATTGGCCACTAGACTAATCATGTCTTGACAAGGAAAGGAAGAATTATGCTACCTTTTTCCATCCTCATGGTGGTTGCCTATTTCATGGCATGCATGGCTTCACCCCACCCCCCCCCCAACAAGGATCATACCCAAAGTTGATCAGATCATTCAAAAATTCATTTGGTCAAGGGGCAAGGAGGGGGATGGGAATTATTACACTCATATGTTGGAAAAATGTTGTGATGCCAAAGAGGGATAGGGGGATTGTGGTATTGAAATTGCATGATGAGAGCATGATTGATTTTTAGTGCCTAGTCAATTGATTAGTGCTACCAGAGGAGTGTCCAGCCCAATGGGTACACATTATGTACCAAAAGTACGAATAGTGAGAGGCTGGGACATGAGGGTCACTACCGTGGTAGGCCATGTGCAAACATGCAAGAGAGGATGCTACAAAAGGAACTCCTAGGAAAACCTTCTAGATATATTATTACCACAAAGTACCCCCAACTCCTGGATGGAAGCCTATTTGAAAGAGCAGATTGCATGAGAAAGTGAAAGTTTTTATTTAGTTAATTAGGTGGACCTAGTGCAATATTTTCTTTGGATGCAAGGATTAGGCATTAATCCTCTTTGTTCCTTATGTTTGAAGAAGCCTAAAATGGTTAATCATTTTGTTTACCAATGCTCTTATTCATGGGACACTTGGCGAGTAGCTGCACTATCAATACTTGTCAACCTAGATGGTGACTCAAAAGTCACTACAATGTTGTGGTGTGGAAGATAAGGAATAATCTAATTTTCAAGGCTTAGTTCCTTCCTCTATTAGTTCTGGTGGCTATAGCTAGGGCTTAACTATGGTGAGAAGCTTCAGTTACAAAGGATCGTGCAAAGTTGTTTAACCCTTCTGCCACTATTATCCAAACAAATCTGTTGCTATGGAAGATGGTGAAATGGATTGGATGGGTAGAGCTCCTCTCTAGGTTTGAAGGGGAACCCAAGCTAGCTGATGGCACATTCTTTACCAATTGGATGGATGATGAGATGATGTTTCGGGGTGTCAAAATTTGGTTAACAGAGCTGACGTTGGTGGTGTTTTTGGGCATTCCAGTAGAGGGGAAAACTATTATCCTAGTTATACATAGCCTTGAACACATTAAAGGGTTCTTCAAATAGGTAGCATCGAAAATAGCAAGTAGACATGTGCTGAAGTCCACATTATCACAAATATGGTAGGAGGTGGTGGTGTTGATTAAAAGATTCTTGGTTCATTCAAGCATTTCAGCTAAGCTACTAGGCATTCACTTTGCTTTTATGAGTTTCATGCAGCAAGAAATTTTTATCAATTTTCTATGGTATTTTCTTGTGGAGCTCTAACAATAGCATAATAAATGCCATTCTAGCCTTGTTCTGGCCCTGTGGAGGACAAAGATATTGGTGCTACCACAACAGCTGAGGTCAAATCCTAAGTTTGTGTACACTAGAAGGATGAGACAGTTTGGGGTGTNTTTAAATATATATTTAATTCCTTTTTAATAATAATCATGAGAAGTATGAGACTCATGACTATTTGGCATGGAAAAGGTTTTAAAAATAAAAGAATAGTTTCCAAGAAATAATCCATTATCTCTTAAATTTCACTAGTATAAATAGAGATGATAGGGAAAGAGATTGGAAAAAAAGAGAGAGGCACAACCACAAGGAAGTGTGGCTAGAAGAAAAATAACAACAAAAGAAGATTGGCTACTGTAGAAGACAACAAATGAACTTGTGTGGTTGAACTAGAAAATAAACATAAAAAGGCTATGGTTGCTTCATAAGATAGAAAAATGAAAGAAAATTTGAGCTAAGAAGCAATCCAATATACTAATAAATTTCTCTTGGTAGGAAAGAAGGTAGGATGATCCTTCTTTTCTATGTTGGGAGATAGACAATAATGGCTAATTATCTCAATTCATCTATTTTCTCTTTTCTTTGGTTTGAATATCTTTTGATGCTTTAACAATATTGTTGTTGAGATCTTAGATTGTTGAATGCTTGATTTTGTTGTTAGAGCTCTCCTTCCATTCCCAGCAGTCTCAATCCTAATTGACTTGGATGAGAGATATTTCTGTAACAATTTAGAAACACCCATAATGATTTGGGGAATTTTTGGCATAAAATATTTTTCAACAGGAACTAAGGATCCCTAATATCAGGATTGATACTACCACTAGAATGTAAGAACATCCTTGGACCCATTTCTATGTTGGATTTATGAAATCTAAAGAATTATTTAATTCTTGGTTTCTTACTAAAATTGGTTTGATGACCCCCTTGAATCCTTAATCCTTGGATCTAAATATTGATTCTTATTTGTATACCTTCTCAAGTTTGATTTTGACATCTTTCTATGTGTCCAANAAATTAACACTCTAGATTTCCCCCACTCCATTGGACACATAGAAAGATGTCAAAATCAAACTTGAGAAGGTATACAAATAAGAATCAATATTTAGATCCAAGGATTAAGGATTCAAGGGGGTCATCAAACCAATTTTAGTAAGAAACCAAGAATTAAATAATTCTTTAGATTTCATAAATCCAACATAGAAATGGGTCCAAGGATGTTCTTACATTCTAGTGGTAGTATCAATCCTGATATTAGGGATCCTTAGTTCCTGTTGAAAAATATTTTATGCCAAAAATTCCCCAAATCATTATGGGTGTTTCTAAATTGTTACAGAAATATCTCTCATCCAAGTCAATTAGGATTGAGACTGCTGGGAATGGAAGGAGAGCTCTAACAACAAAATCAAGCATTCAACAATCTAAGATCTCAACAACAATATTGTTAAAGCATCAAAAGATATTCCAACCAAAGAAAAGAGAAAATAGATGAATTGAGATAATTAGCCATTATTGTCTATCTCCCAACATAGAAAAGAAGGATCATCCTACCTTCTTTCCTACCAAGAGAAATTTATTAGTATATTGGATTGCTTCTTAGCTCAAATTTTCTTTCATTTTTCTATCTTATGAAGCAACCATAGCCTTTTTATGTTTATTTTCTAGTTCAACCACACAAGTTCATTTGTTGTCTTCTACAGTAGCCAATCTTCTTTTGTTGTTATTTTTCTTCTAGCCACACTTCCTTGTGGTTGTGCCTCTCTCTTTTTTTCCAATCTCTTTCCCTATCATCTCTATTTATACTAGTGAAATTTAAGAGATAATGGATTATTTCTTGGAAACTATTCTTTTATTTTTAAAACCTTTTCCATGCCAAATAGTCATGAGTCTCATACTTCTCATGATTATTATTAAAAAGGAATTAAATATATATTTAAATAGGTTGCGAGTTCAATCCCTAGATCTGCAACTTTCAACATTTTAAAATTTTAATTTTGCTAGATCTCAGGTTCAATTCCTCTTGATGTAACATATCAGAAAATTAACAATTGTAAAACATTCAAGCATAATATCCATCTTTGTTTCTTATTTTAGTCTTAATAACATATCATCTCTAAATTAATCAACAATAAATACACAAGTGTGCTTTATTTCTAGCAACATTTCTTCTTAGGTATCTAGTCATAAGGTGCAATGGAAGAGGTTTCAAAATAAAAATATGAAAAAGTGCAAGTCTAAGATATAAAACCAAGTGAAAAACCTTCTCTTTCAAGCCATTAATAATACAAAAATTTCTATTTTATGTTCATAATTTATTATTGTCTTGTCTTATGTTGCCTTGAAAGGTCATCATGTGAGCTTTCTACAGCCATGGAAGGGATATTTATATTTTAATGACTGAAACTTTAAAGAGTAGTTCTTTAAAAACATACATAATAGTTCTTGTGATTATTATTTAAAATAATAACATAATAATGATATGCATAATATTTCTGATCAATAGGTTAGATTTCTCCAACTTGATTCATAGGTCAAGTTCTGCAGCACTGAGTTTTTTTTTTCATTTCTTTTTAAATAATTTATATTGTAGCATACTTGTTTCAGCCCTTGAGGTACACCATAGAGTATATCTCTCTATATCTCTTTATTTTCCTGACCTTCCTTCTAAATAGATTAGAAAATATTTTCTTTCCCATGTATGTGTATGTATATATATAAACATTTCCAACATGCAATTTTAGCCATATTTCTCGTACAACAAGCATTTAAACTTTTAGACATGATATAGAAATAGAATATATGAAAAAAAGCCAACATTTAAAAGTTTTTGATGTTCTAAATATTCACTTCTACCACAATCCAATGTTAATAGCAAAGCACACACAAAAAAAGACTTACAATTATTCATCTGAAAACTCAAGGAGAAGTGGTTTGTTATAGCTAGTAATAAGGCACATAAATTAGAATACAACTACAAGAAGAATAACAATCCCTAACCCTTGCTCTTGACAAAGGACAAAAAATCTCTGATATTCTTTCTTTTAAACAAATAATAGAAGATATATTCTATAGGTGACTGTCTATACATAATAAGACAAAAACAAAAATTTACCAGTGGAATCAATCTCTGATTCTACACAAATGAAATATGTACATTTTATTAAAACAATACCAAAAAGAAAGGAGAGATAAAATCTTAAATGTACCAAACTAGAACACCATAATAGATTAAGATGGTCTCAAACTTTTGAAATCTTCATTATTAAATTTTTCCATCCTCTTATATTTTTACAATGAGAGAAATGTAGGCTTGAGGAAAGAACCATTTAACAATGAATTGGAACATGAATACTCTCTTGACAACTCCTTCAAAACTAACAATGAAAATGCCCAAAAAAATGGAATTGTGCACTTCCCCTTCCATTATGCAAAAAACATAAAAAATCATCAATATGCATGATTTTTTAAAATTATTTTTCTCAATAAATGAGTACTTAAATGTACCTTTTGACCATCTAACTATCACAGCAAGGTCCCCCAACCCAACAACATCTTCTAGCCCATACCACATGAACCCCTGGTGTTGGATAAAATGGTGGGGGCTAACACCATGAAGCACCTCCAAGGATGAAGCCCTTGTAGCCCACACAAGAGATTACCAACCATGGATAGTATTATAGGAAACATTCATTAAGAATTATCATAGAAACATGAAATACCAAGTGCAGATGAGCCAAAGAAAATGCTTACTCATAAGTTGAATACATGTATGCCAAAGAAATAAGATCCATGACTCATGAATGATCCCATGCATGACTTGCAACTTATAAGAAATCCCACCTTCCCTTGTGAAATTATCCTCCCTTGTCCAAGCCAATGTAATAATCATCTACCAAAATTTCTTTTATAGCAAAGGTTTGGAATACACACTCTAGAATTGAGTTGACTAATTTGGGGAGGCAAAAGACACTTTAGGCTTGAGTTTTCTAGCTGGTAGCCTCGATGATGAGTGGCGAGGTACCCCTACACTCAACCATACAAATACGAGTGTTCTCACCCTTGATCCGATCGAACTCTGCAGATGGACTAGTTGTGGCACCTAGATCATTAACCTTAGGTTGTAGTTCGTTGTCTTCCCACCTGGACTAGTATTATATTTGTCACATATGATTTAGTCTAGAGTGAGGTGTATGATGTGTTCTCTAATCTAATGCTACTCCTGAAGGTAGTGAAAAGTAATATTAACTAACTAAGCTAGGAGGAAAATGGTAAAAGAATATAATCTAGCCTAAGTGCAATGAGTAGCTGATTCCTTGATGATCTGTACACATCTTGGACCTCGTGCACGACTACCACTAGGATTACCAAGCACAGATCCTAGGTACGCCACTGGGATACCAAGTAGTCACACTTAAATGTTTGTAATCAAGTCGTACTCATTCTGTGTTCTAGGAGTTTAAGGGTGATAGAGAAAATAGTAAATAACATTAAAATAAAAAATAAATAACAAAGTGAATGTTGCAATGATGAAGTAATCTCGATCTTTATTGCTGGTCATGTGCGCGTCCAAGTACGTCACACTCGAATAAAGAATGTCGTACAATTACAATCATCACACTACAGGCAGATACTGGAAAAATAATCTAACTCTGGAGGGATCAAACTACTAGAGTTTCACTACAATCGAACTTCTAATGTGAAACAAGGGAGAGCCACTTCTTATTTATAGACATTGCGGCAGACTACGATATCACGTACGCGATATCGTAAGGAAGACGCGATAGCGTAGTGGATGTGATATCACATACACGATATTGCGGGGATTGCGATATCACGGCGGATGCAATATCACGTACACGATACGCGATATCGCATCCCATCATACCTCCACGATTGAATAAAAACTCATCCTCGAGTTACAAAGAGAACAAGCTTCATTGATTACACAGTGGATAGGTATTGGATTATTAACTGGAAAAAATGAAATAAAAGAATGTCGTAGTGTGGAAAGACACAACACAGAAAAATACTACAATTACAAAAATTTGGGACTCATGTGGTTCTAGGTGGTGGTGGCTCCTCCATCGATGCTTTCCCTTTGTCATGTGCTCCAAGCTTTGAAGCATGATGGCGTTGAAGTATGGCTTGGAGTTTCTCCTCTTCAGTCTGAGGGTCTTGTGCCATCCATGCTAGTGTTCCTATGTTTGACAGAGTCAGCACCTCCCATGGATAGGGCAGTTGCGGGAACATCTGATTGGCTTTGACATACCACGCCATGAACACCCATCGTTCCTCTTCATAGGCTCTGGATTTATCCTTGTATTCATGAAGATCTGTTAGCCATCAAGCCAAGTTGGTTGCAACATCTTTCTGTCCTTGGTAGCTTGCTTTTACCATATCAGAATTTGCAACATCCAATTTTTCAACCAGCTTCTTGCGTTCTGCAAATTCTGCCTCATATTTGAGATGGGTGGAAGTTGCCTGCTGCTCAAGCTCTGTTCTCAGGTATCCTGTTGTTAACATGGCAAGGTTGGCATATCTGAGGTTTGCCAACTCCATGTATTCCGTCAAGTCCTAGATCTGTAGGTCCCAGTTCTTAACTTCTGCTTGGTGGGTGAAGGCGTAGGTGTCCAATATGGCCCTCCAATTAGTGTGTTGAGCACTGATAGTGTTGATTTGAGCCTTAGCCATATGGATCTCCTTCTCTAGGATTTTTTTGTATAACCCCAACTGATCACAGAAGTGCTCCTTCAGCTTCTTGTGTTATTTAGCCTCATTTTTCCACGTGCTTATCTCAATTGCTGATTTTTGTTGAATAGCACGTACCTCCTTCATTGAGAGGGTTCGGTTCTCTCTAGCTAAACAACTTACATCTCGGTTGATCCGAATGAATTGTTCTCATAGTTGATGAAAGTATTCATCGAGAACATTCTTTTGCTTCTCTACCGAGGTCAACCGAAGGTTATCTGCAACCAACTGCTTATTCTCTTCTTCTAAGGCCTTGAATTCCTTAAGATGTGCATGGGTTTATGCCTGTGATGCAGAGGAATCCCAAACAGCCATCTCCTTTTCTTCTGCCACCTTCTTATTCTCTGCAATCAATTTGCTCAGTTGCTCTATTCTAAAGTTATCAAACTGGTTTGCAGGAACAAATTGTAGAGGATCCCGCTATGCTACTTGTAAGGCTACGAGATGCTCTTGTAATTTCTACACTTCAACTTCAGCATGCTCTTCCCTTACTTCGAATATGACCAGCTTCCCCTTTATGGAAATGAGGTCTGATTGAATTATTGTAACATCCTGAGGGATGTCAAACAAAGACGTCAGGACTTGTCTCGTTTGAAGCAATCTGTCAAGTGCATCCTCATGTTCCTCAGGAGTCATTGAGGTTCTGGCAAGAGTTTGAGCATCCTATGCTCTTGAAATATTTTTTGGTGGCACAACAGGTATGTTGAAAAATTCTTTGATGTGGTCAGTGACCACTTCAACAGCTCTCGCGGCATTCTGGTGTTGCATGACCACCATTGTGGCACCTTCACCAGTTTCTAACTGCACTTGAAAAGTTGCCGCATTTCCAAAGATCTGTTGCAACCATCTACTTTCCCCTCCTCCTATTTGAATTGATATTTCACCCCATGTGCGATCTAATGAAACTGTAGGCTGATCGTCATCATCGATGACGTGAAAGAGGTTTGTGTCATCACGACTTCCCCAAATGACCATCTTAGCGATGGTCCTAAGGTGGCTCATCAGTAGTTTGTAGTCTTGTAGCAGTGTCAGCTGATCTCAGCCTGTGCCAGGCCCTACTTCTTGTTGTTGGCTAGGACCCATGGCTGGAGGTTGGTTGGGTCCTACAAGTTGAGTTGCAGGTGGTCTAGTCATCTTTTCTTCTTCTTCTTTAGGTCTGACCTCCTCACCAGTGCTCTTCCTTGGAGCTGGTGCCTTTAACAATTCAACATAAGAAGCATTCTGGGCTTTTCGAAGGACTTCATTGGTGTATCCCCAAATAACAACCCATTGACACAGTTTTCTGATAAGGTAGGGGAAAGGCAGTGCCATCTTCCCTAACTTTCGTTCTTCAAATCGCCTTAGCATCTTCATCAAATATAGATGGGGAAGGTTAGCTTTAATCTTTCCCATCAATACTACACATCCTCTAGCTGCATACATAGATATTCCTTTCAAACCTTTTATGGGGAAGAGGTGATAGGTTCCAATTTTGAAATAAACTCACTCTTCCGTTGTCAGCTCACCAAAAGCTTTATCTCTACCATAAGCCTTCTCTAACCAATCCTTTCACACATCAGGGTCTAAACAGGTAGATAACCGATCAACATGAGGCCCTAAATTCAAAAGATTCAACACTTCTGAAATAGCTTGTGCAGAGAAATCAACTATCACACCACAAATGTTAACAGTGGTGCCTTGCTCCCTATTGTGCCAGAACTGGTACATTTCTCCTAGGTACCAGGCACCGCTTTTCAGAGAGAACAGACCATAAGGGAGATCCTTTGAGGTGATCCCTAATAGCCTCAAGAGCAAACTCTGCAAAGGATTCGAAGTTTAACTCCACAATCACTGCAGCGAATGTGGACTTCTCATGGATAGCCTGAACACATTCTGGGGGTAACATGAGTTGTTGTCCCAGTTCAGGCACAGCAGCAGCTCCTCCTTTTGCCTGCCTAAATCGTCTGGTAGGAGGTCCTTCTTGATGGATGCTGAATAATTGCACCTCCTATTCTATATGCTATCTAGTAGGGCCTTGTCCTCCACCTCTCCAAGATCGTTTCACTCCACCTTGAACAGGACCCTCCTATTGTACATGTTTCGAGGCCATTCTGCAATCACACGAATCAAGCATTAGTAAGGTTGTTTTCAAAGTCAGGTTATACCTTACTTATTGCCTTAATTAAAGATCTTATGTTATAACGTGTGATCATTCCCGAAAATGATAATAATGGGTCTTGTGACTTAGGTGGTTTCCATTTTTAATCTCCTGGTGTACCTAAGTTTATATGATTTTTGGCACAATTATTCTAAGTTTTTATTTAATTATCCTAACTGATGTCCTTTGGGCGATGATAAATTTCAAAAAAGTATGGCACTTTTCAGTAAGTTTCTCTCCCCCACGACTAAACTGAACACTCCGAGTTCAAGTAGGTTCAAACGGAATTAAAATTAGAGCACCAGTGAGCGAGATATTAGTGAAAAAGCAAGGCTCACACAATTGCAAGTCGCATAGAAAAATTTCAACAACTCCCCCCGCAAAAATGGCAAAATGATGCTAAGTGTTGTGGTGGGGGTACCTATTTATAGAAAAATAGGATGCGATATCCCATACGATACATCGTGTATGCGATATCACGTGGGACGCGATATCACGTATGTGATATCTCGACCCTACTAAGGTGAGACACATGAAAATATTGAATTTTTAATGATTTTTCTTGAAATTAATGTTGAGAATTGAGGACATTGGCAAGTATTAAGGCACTATTAATGATGAGGATGTGAATTTTAGCAAATAAAAATTTTACGATTATGAAAAAAAAGGGAATGTAATGGTACATTGGAATGTTAAAATTTAGAGGGATAGTAGTAGGGAAAAATAATTATGAAAAATTAAGCTAACGGTAAGAAATGGTGTGTGTGAGCTAGAGAATTGGTGAAGATTACAAAAAAATTACACAAGTGGATCCTCCCCAAAGCAGGTTTCAACCTATTATGCCCTTGTGTAACCACTCTTAAAGTGTCTGTGGGCACTAGAAGGGTTAAAGGTAATCTGCACTAACTCCACAAAACACACATATGTAATTATCACCAAAATGAGATGAAAATTCTATGCTACATGGAACATGAGCTACAATTACATGAACAGTGAGATGAGGCAAAGTATAGAAAGGATCGTAGAGATTGGGACATGAGGTAACTAACCCAAGGCATAATGAATCTTGCATGTAAAGCATGATTAATATGTCATTAACCCATCGTTCCAAGATCAGGACCAAGTCCATCTAATCAGTGACATCGCATTGCTTCATCTCATGATAAACGACTATGAGAGTACCATAACAACAAGGCATATTGTGGTGAGATAGAGTATGTTGGCCCAAATGGAGAAACAGGATGTTGAACAAAATAAGAGTTTGAGTTCGGAAAATGTGAAGGGTGCCTCCCGTCTAAGGGTGGTCTCCCCCATGTCTGGGATTGTTGCCACTGTGATCGAACATAGTATCTCTGTACAAACTCTGGATGTAACATGTTTCCCCAATGCTCATGTAAATGTAACAATATTGGGCATTGGCCTTTTGGGTGATCGTACAGGCATATGTTGCATTCATACGTAGCATTGGTAGTTGAGCACTTCTTCCCTTCATTCTTTTTTTCCGAATGTCTAATGTTTTGTCCTGCTTCTTGGGTTGTCAAAACTCTATCTCCAATGGTGTTGATAAATTCTTCACTCTTTTGATAAATCCATTCCAACATCTTATTGATCTTTGCCTCGACTTCATCTAACAATTGTTGTATTGGCAAATATGATGTTTCCACCTTGATATTTGTTGATCTCTCCTTTTTATGATCATGGACCTTTGTTAAGTTAAGATTTTGGTCTCATTGATGTTTTTCAACACTCTCCCATCTGGCTAATTCTCCTTCTTCTTTTGCTAACCACTTAATAAGCTCTTGGATTTGGTGGGTTCATAAGTTTTATAGTTGACCTTGGGCATATACTCCTAGGGTCTCTCTTGTTTCATTACGTAGCCCATAAATAATATGGTACATTAGCCTTTCCTTGGAAAACCCATGGCCTGGACAGTTGTTTAACAATGCATAATATCTTTCTAAGGCCATGTCCAAGGGTTCATGTTGTTCTTGTTTCCATCCTTGGATTTGTTTCCTCAAGGCTGACACTCTTACGTAGGTTTGATAATTTTCGTTAAATACTTCTACCATTATTGACCAGCTTCATATTGAGTTTGGTTTTAACGATCTATACCATACTTTTTCTTGGTCAACGAGTGTCATAGGGAAGAGCTTAAGTTTTTTCCACCCGTTATCAATGTTATTCCATGTGTAGGCATCATAGAAGGCTTGTAAATGTTGATGCGGATCTAAGTCATAGCCTCCTAAAAATTTGGAAAATTTGTTTAAATTGAGCCTGGGTAGACAACTCTCTTTACGATGCCTACGTGAGATTCGAACGACCTCTTGTATTTGCATTAAGCTTGTAGTGGCTAGTGGGGGTTCATCATCATCTTGTAAGTTATGTCTTCGTGTGTTGCGATGACGTTGTTTTTGTTCTTCTTTATAAGAAACTCCCACTTCAAGTTATATACTCTAATCTTCATCGTCATATAGTTCGTTGGTCCTCCAATGAACTTCCTCACTAAGTGTGGAATTATTATTATCTTGTAGGAGAGATATTGTTGTGAAACTGTGTGTGAATTTAGGCATCACTGTTTATCATTATTTATTTATTTTTCTAAAAGATATATTATTAAGTTCTTTACAACAACCTTGTATGATATAACTAATCTAGATAACTAGCATTGTCCCCAGCAACGACGCCTATGATTAGTGGCGAGGTACCCCTACACTCAACCATATGAATATGAGCATTCTCACGCGCGATCCAGTCGAACTCCGCAGATGGACTAGTTGTGGCACCTAGATCATTAACCTTAGGTCACAATTTGTTGTCTTTCCACCTAGACTAGTATTATATTTGTCACGTAAGGTTTAGTCTAGAGTGAGGTGTATGATGTGTTCTCTAATCTAATGCTACTCCTGAAGGTAGTGAAAAGTAATATTAACTAAGCTAAGCTAGGAGGAAAAGGGTAAAAGAATCTAATCTAGCCTAAGTGCAATGAACAGCTGATTCCTTGATCATCCGTACACATCTTGGACCTCGTGCACAACTACCATTGGGATTACCAAGCACAGATCCTAGGTATGCCACTGGGATACCAAGTAGTCACACTTAAATGCTCGTAATCAAGTCGTACTCATTCTGTGTTCTAGGAGTTTAAGGATGAGAGAGAAAATAGTAAATAACATTAAAATAAATAAATAAATAACAAAGTGAATGCTGCAATGATGAAGTAATCTCAAACTTTATTGCCAGTCATGTGCGCATCCAAGTACATCACACTCGAATAAAGAATGTCGTACAATTACAATCACCACACTACGGGCAGACACTGGAAAAATAATCTAACTCTAGAGGGATCAAACTGCCAAAGTTTCACTACAATCTAACTTCTAATGTGAAACAAGGGAGAGCTTCTTCTTATTTATAGACATTGTGACGGACTGTGATATCACGTACACGATATTGTGTCCCATCACTTGATGACCAACTTCAAATTGCTAGTGCAATGTGGAACTAGAATCCTCATACAAAAGCAAGGAAAAATAGTTCTTTGGTCCAATAGTTCCCAAAAATCAGCTACAAAAGCCTCCAACAGTAGTAACAAACAAAATTATCCTCTTAAGCCTTTAACAAAGGGTTTCAAGGACCACTAAGACAAGCCCACATACTTAGCCCAAAAGGCAAGGTAGGAACAACCTCGCATATTTTCTTCTTTCCTCATTTCCTCTACTTCTCATACCTCAAACTAGCATAGTCTCCCCTTATTTGGCAAAAGGTAAAAATGAGAGCAAACCTCCCTCTATTTATAGGATTAAGGAGACCCAAGGTTTGGACAAAGATTAAACAACTCATTCTTTTAAAATTCTATTTTTTATTCATGATATGATTATTACTTGACTTGGACAAGCAATCTCTCATGAGAGAGTGGACATGTGAGGGTGAAAAAACTCAAGATAGCAACATTTCCTATTAAATGAGTCCCTTGTCTTTTTATCAACCATTAATATGAAGTGGACAATTAACATATTAAAAATAATAGATGATATCATAAGCATGTCATAAAGCATACATCACCATGCCACATTTACTTGTTTGTTGTGGCACACCTTTTGGCCTATTTGAAGTCACTTTTACTTTATAAGCTACCAGGGTTTCTAATTTATTTTTTGTCTTTTATTTATTTGTCTTGGTTCCTATAATTTACCTAGCAAACTTTTGTGATACCAAACTTTTTGTACATCCAACATTTTACTCATGTTACACTAGCTAAAACAATCATAAATATGCCATAGCTATCATGCAAGAATTTAATATTCTAATTAAATTAAATAAGATATAGACCTACAAGGTACTTTATAATTGTTCAATATTAAAATATCAAAATCTAGGACTGAAATCAAGAAACTAATTAATTTTTGTTTTTATTTTTGTGAGCACAATCTACCAACTTTGATTTTTTGATATATTTTAATTAATTAAAAATTCAATAAATGAAAATTTCAGAAAAACACCAAAATAAATCATAGATCCCCATTACATTAATTTTATAGTATTATTCTAAAATAATGTTTAAAGGGACCACCACTTGAAGCAATGGTAAGGTGCTTATTTCTCAAGTTGTAAGACATAGGTTTGAGCTTGGGTGCAACCACTCAAACAATGTTTGATTTTTCTTTTGTTGCATTGTTACTCAGCTCAGATTTTCTTTTATTTCACTATCATGTGGAGCACACATAGTGTTCTTTTGTTGTTATTACTTTTTTTGTTTCAGTGACACAAGCTCTTTTTGGTTAGCTTCTATAATAGCAACAATCTTCTTCTGTTGTTGTTCCTTTTTCTAGCTAGCCACACTCCCTTTTAATTATGCTCTTACCCTTTCTTTTATCTCTCTCCCTCTCCTTTCTCTTTATACTAGTTAAATTCAAGAGATAATGGGTTGTTTCTTGTAACTAATTTTTTCTAGGAATCTATTTTTTATTTTTGTTTTAAACTTATTACATACCACCAAGTCATGAGTTAAATTCTTTCCATGGTCACTATTAAAAATTAATTAAAATGACATTCTAATAGGTTGCAAACTCAATTCCCAAATTTTCGATTTCCAACATTTTAGGATTCTAATTTATCAAATCTTAGGTTGAACTCCTCCTGATCTAATATATTAGAAATTTAACAATTATTTAATATTGAAACATAATATCCATCCTTGTTCCTCCTTTTTGTCTTGGAAACATATCTTTTCTAATTTTACCATCAATAAATATGTAACTATGCTTCATTTTACAGAAACATCCCTTCTTCTAAATCATGTCATAAGATGCAAAGAAAGAGGTTTCAAAGCAAAAACACAATAAGATATATGTCTAGAAAATAAAACTAGTCAAAACACCATCTATTTTAGTACATCAGCAATACATAGCATTCATAATTTATTATTGCATATTCTTACAATGTCTTGAAAGATCATCACACAACTTTTCTATAGCCATGAAGGGGGTACTTATAATCTAATAACTCATGAAACTAAAAATAATGGTGTATCAACAACATACAAAGGAATTAAACATAATGATAGGAGGAAGCAAGGAACAAGACAAAGATAGAGGGAATGAAGCATGTGATGTGAATGGGTAGGGGCCACATCAAGGGCATGTCAGCTATGGTAGGCCTGGAGGTGGAAGATCTGGAGATGCTAGAATTGAGGAGGGCACTAGAGAAAATAGTGTTCCTATGAGGCTTGGGGGAGGTAGCCCTAGAGGTCTAGGCACAAGGTGGGAGCAGCTAGCTGGGGGGCAGTGCTATTGGCTTAAACCCTAGGGATGGGAACATTGAATTAGTATCTCAATTTAGGGAAATGATGTGACTGCAAGTAAAGGGGCTATCACAATATGAACTAACCACTATGGAGTTAAGCCTTATTGGAAAATTTGTGCCCTCTGGGTCATGGCCAAGGCTACATTTGATTATGCATTGGGTGGTGGCCTCATGAGCCATGGGGGAGGTTTAGGTTTTGTTACTCACAGGGGACCTTCAATTGTTTGTTTTTCAAACTCCTAAGGAATGAGGAGCACAACTTACTTATGGAGTTGCAACTACTAGCTGGGGAAGAGGAGTAGTATTGGAAGGAGAGATCCAGGGTTTGATGGCTTAGGGGGGGACAATAACACTCTCTTCTTCTTTGCCACTACAAAACCCAATAATCAAGCCAAAAAGATTCACCACATTCTTCAAGGGCAAACCCTCTTGCATGATTCACATAGCATTACTTAAGAGATGTAGAAGTTTTGGATGTAGGTTTGGATGGAGGGAAGTTCCTCCCCTGTCTCCATCTAAGTTCAAGAGGGCATTGGAAAGGAGGATAATGACCATCTAGTTTCCCCAATCACCATGTTGGAACTCTCTGAAGCCATGACTTTCCTCAAAACTGCTAAGGCCTCAGGACCGAATGGCTGGCCTATCAAGTTCTTCTAGGAACTCTTACATATCTTGGGAAGTAATATTTTAGATGCCTTGAATCACATGCTGAAGTGGGGATAGGTTCACCATGAGATCAACTGCTCATGAATTATGCTTATCTTGAAGATTCCAAACCTGATGATCTTGATTCACTACAAACCAACTGACGTGTGTAATACGCTTCTGAAACTCTTCACCAAATTCTCGTCAGATGGCCACAACCATTGATGTCATCTTTAATTGGCATCCACCAGGCTGGCTTTATTAAGGAGAGATATATCCAAGATCAAATCCTACTTCTTCAAGAAATCATGCACTCCATATAGAGAGCTAAGTTCCTTGCTATTGCAAAGGCCTATGACATCATTTAGTGGGATACTCTTTGGGACATTATGCTCATGAAAGGCTTATGTGGCCCTCTATATTAATCTTTAAGCCATAGGGACCTACCCCTTCAATTTGCATGGGTGGCTCCAGGGGTTTTCCTCCCCTAACAAGGGGCTACGTTAAAGTAATCCCCTTTCTCCCTATCTATTTATCATCATTATGGATACTATGAAGCTTTATTGTTGGGTGGAGGAGGTTAGAGGGTTAAATAATAAGGGGATTACCTACATCACTAAATATTATGTTGATGACATGATTCTTATGACCTAGGTAGTTGTCCCACAAGCCTTGGCTATCAACAGGGCTCTGGAAAGAATGGTGAAAGAAATAAGGTTGGAGCCTAACTGGGGAAAATCTACATTACACTTCTTCCACACAGAGGGGCTAGGTAAAATATGGGCTTGTCAGAAGCTTGGGGTTTTGTAGGGTACAATGCAAGACTTATCTAGTAGTGCCCATGTTTTTGACTATATGGGACTACATGTTTTTTTTATAAGAAAATGGAAAATCATTTTGGCCATGTTCATCCTTTTGATCACTATTAGATATGCTGCCTCTATTGCTGCCTTGCCAAAGGGTTTCATCAACAACATCAACCAAATTATATAGAATTTCATATGATCAAAAGGAAAAGGGAGGGAATTCTTGTGCATGGTTTGTTGTAAAAAGGTGGCCTAGCCTAAGCATTGTGGAGAGTTTGGAGGTTCTAAGGTTTGAAGTTATCATGTTGATGATGTACATAGGAATTATAAATCGATTCATACATGATTACAAGTGCTAGCTGCAATCAGTGCACATTTTTGCTAACAAGTACTAACCTTGGATAGTGGCCTTCGAGGACTCATACATATGATAGAACCTTTGCAATTATTTCCACAAGATAACCCAATGGGGGATGATAGGGACCCAACCACATAAAATCATCAAATTTAAATATCCAATAGAACATGGTTGGGGTACTCTATGGAAGGGGTTGTTCCCAAAGAAAATTAAATGCTTCTAGTAGCTTCTATTACAAGGCACGTTTCCTGATCATGCCTACTTGAAGGCATAGTGAGTAATAAGTATTGATAGCTACCCCCTCTGTAGTGTTGACACTAAAATGATACAACACCTATTCTTGTTGTGCCCCTACTCTTTGGATGTTTAGTGCATTTCCACCATTCCTCCATCACTATAAGTGCATGGGGATTCACTTGCCATAACTATTCTTTAGTGCATCTAGAAAGCTAGGAATGAAAACATTTTCCACCTAGGGCCACTTCATCCCCTAGTGCAAACAACACTCTTGGCTACATGGCTATGGAAGGAGGCTATCACAACAATGAGGTGACGTTGACCTATGAACTTGATGCAGATAGATTTTGAAATAACTAGGAACTGTGGGATATGATCATGTAGGTGAGGTGGGGTGATTTGCTGCCATTGTCGATAGGGGACCTCGACTTCATAGATGTTAAATTCTACAAGTAGGGGAAGGGGAATTTCACTATGTTTTATGGGATGCACATAAACCTCATGGAATCTACTTTGGCAAAGTACCTAGGAGTGCATGCAGCCAAGGAGGTGGTACCGCTGACTAACCAAGGGTTGCAAGATGCAAAGCCTTCTTCTAGGGGCTTGTATTAAAGACTAGAAATGGCCAAGTCTTGAAGTCAATGCTTCTACTACTCTAGCAAGAGGCTACAAAGCTCATTGATAGATATTTTATTTAGTCTAGAAATGTCTGGAAGTTGTAAGGGGCTCACTTTATGTTCTTACACTACATGCACTTGGGCCAGTAAGTAAACATCCCTAAGTTCTTTTTGGCTTCCCTTCAGAAAACTATGGGGAGACACTCTAGGCTTATCTTGAATCTCTAAAGGGTAGTGTAGCCACTTAATCTAGCACCTGTTAGACCCTCACCTTTCACGATTATTTATGAGTGACACCAACCTATCATCAAGGGGGCCTCTTACTCCTCTACCCTTGTGTTGTGGAAGACACAACGAAAGTGGGGAAGGGATCATGTTTGTGTTAACTAACTACCCGAGTTGCAAAAATAGATCCTGCAAGCTCAAGAAACTATGCATTGGGAATTGTAGGACAAATTCCAGGATGACCTCATGAAGATTATGGCTAAGCTAGAAGCAAGGGTGCATGGAGAAGAGCATGCCAAGTGGGAGGTGGAGCTACTCAAATGGGACCAACAAGACCATAAGAAGCGATGGAGGAAATTCAATGTCATAAAGAAGAAGCTAAGGAGGAGAGGAGGCAAATAGACCTAAGAGAGGCCATGATTAGGAATGAGTTGGAACATTGGCTACACATGTAGATTTGGGAGGACTTGCCTAGGGATGAGTGGAAAAGAAAGATACATGAAGAGGAAGAGGAGCAACAGGTTTAGGATCTACTCAAAGAGTAAAAAATGAGTAGTCATGATGTTGCACATGAGTCAAATGCACATTGCTGACTCAAGAATAGAAGATGTCTATACATTGTGATGGGTATCAACCAAAATGCTACATTTACTACTTTACATTGCTACATTCAAATCATCATCATTGGGCTTCACCTCTGACAAGGCTAGAACTCTGGTTCCTGAAGACATATAGTAAAGTGAAGATAGATATAAGGAATTCCAAGAGGCTACTACTTTTGTGACAATTGAATACCATAGGGTTGTTCTAAATATGAGTCACTCCTAGGAAAGGGTGTGATGCCTATGTACTAGGTTGTATCACTCAATTTGATAGGCTCTTGTCATTGGTCTGTTGGGTGGTTGACTTTCTATTGGGTCGTTAGTGTGGGGCTTTGTTCTCTATTCTTTGGTTCTCCAAGGTCTTTGTGGGGTGGTTTTTATTTTTCCCCAGCCTTGTGGATCCTACTGTTCTCTTATGCTTTCTCATTATTTCCATATGGGAAGGTTTTCCCCAAAATATTTTCCTTGGTTTTGTCTAGGGGATGATTACCTCTATGGGCATGTTGTTGTGGTGGTAATCACCTCCCAATGTGCTTGTACATAATCTATTCAAATATTAATACAACCTAATGCTTCACCAAAAAAAACTATACAACATTCTATATGAACATCATTTAAAAATAACATAACCATGATATACATAATATTTCTAATTCATATATCAAGTTCCCTCCACTTGATTCATTGGTCAAGTTTTTCAATAATATGTGTTTATGTATATCATAAATGAATCACTTATACTAAGAAAAACATACATGTTTCAAACCTTGATGCATAACATAAGGAATCTCTTTATCTTTTCTTTTCAAATCTAGTTGCTGAATACTTAGCATTCGCATAGTAGTAGCTAGAGATAGAAGACGTCAAACTTGCATGAACATACAATAAAGCATGTGCATGAGATACCCACACTGATACAGACACATAGAGAGAGTTAACAAAGGAGCACTATAATTAGTTTAAGAAATCATTTTGATGCACATAGGTCATGCAACACATAAATAATCAAAACATAGTAGCAACCATACAAAAAATGCAACATTATTTTCGTTCATTGCATTAATAGATGATGAATCAACAAACACTACATCCTTAGTTTATGCATCCATAGTAGTACACATCAACATAGCTTAGATTTAATCACAATGAAGCATCATAAGTTATTCTACTAATCACCAATACATCATTCAGCCAATGCATAAAAGAGATATCATTGAACATATAGGTTATGAGTATATTAACAATACTTAAATTTATCATAATTATGCAATCATAGATAGATCAACAAGTTAGCATCAAATCATACAAATCATCAAGCTCATCATCAACACTTAAATCCATCAACATAAGCATATCAACAGCACTTAAACCCATCAACACTAGCACATCAATAGTACTTAAATTCATTACCATCATCAAATTCTAGATAAATCCCTAGATCAACACTAAATCATAAAAATCATGAACACAAGCACATTGACAACACTCAAATCCAACACCATCATTAGATCATAATTAAATTTACAAATCCATACCAAAGCACACAAATCACAAGTGCATGGTTAACACCATTCAAGTTCATCATATTATATAATCATCATAACAAATTTACAAATTACAACCAAACTATATTCATCATCATAACAAAGGACACTCACAATTGCTATTTCAAAGATTAAGACATGAACCTAAGGAAAGATGGGTTATTACAAGGCATTACAAAGAGAATACCAAATAGATGATTATGTGTTACTAAGGGTGAAGTCAACTAGGAGTTGCTTTAAAATTGGAAAGCATTCAAAACTTTTTCCTTGTTTTTGTGGCTCTTTTTCTATCCTAGAAAGGGTAGGGGAGGCAACATACAAATTAGCCTTGTAATATTGCAAAGCATAGATATGTTTATTCTTTTTCAGAATTTTTCACTTTGAGATATGCATGAACTCACTTGTAGAAATATGAGTATTGATGAAATGAGCGTTGGTGAAATTAATCAGTTTATATTATATATTCATCAACTCATGTGTTCATATTTTAATCCCAAGAAAACTATCAAGAAGAATCATAAATTTTTTGATGTAGCTTTCTATTTTTGGGAACATCCATAGTAGTTTGGATGGATGAAATCAAACAAACATATTGCTATTGTAAAAGGTGCAGAATAACAAGAGGAGAAAAACTAGATAGAAGATTCTTTAGAAAAATATTTTCTAAAAGTAATAGAAAGAATAAAAGGAAAATTTCTTGTTTCATTTTCAATGTCAATCATTATACATCCAGGTGCCCACAGAAAAAGTTTGATAGATTAAAAAAAATTCTTCAAACATCATATTAGTGAAGCCCAATATGAAATAGTAAGTGATACCAAAAGTTGTTGTTTACATATTAAAATTTTTCTGAAGAAGATACATTCAACTTAGATTCAAATATGCAAACTATTGTTCAATGCATTAATCAACTTGATATAAAAGTTGACAATTATAGTACTTGTAGCTCTGATAAATCTTATAAAATTAATATGCATAAGTAATTAAAAATTTCCAGAAAAGAAGTAGAATAATTAAGAAGATCTTATAAACAATTCTCAATATATGATGTTGCCAAAAAATTATCATATTAGAAGAAATATTTTGATGCTAGGGATAGATACAATAAGATTGTAGGAAAGGCTATTGTAGATCTAGTTGAAGAAGATAAAATGTTAACATCCTCATAAGACTTTGAAGAATGGGTAGAATTTATATTACAGCCATACTTTAATTCAAAGCCTCCCCATCCAAAGTTGCAAGTAAGAAATGATACTCAGACAAGAAAGAACAAAACAATTAGAAATTTTTATTGAAAGATCATAGAATGAATTGCTGAATTGCAATCTTTTGAATAGGCTGCTAATAAAGAATGGTATGAAATCAAAATTAAAGCTACTAATGAAAATGCATCTTCATTTTTTAGGATAGGAATGGTCTCTTATTTAACAAGCCTTCTTATCTATATAATCTACAAATTAAAATATAAGGCTTAAAGCCTTGATTGTGTTTTAGCAATCATTGATTCTAGTGCAGAGCCTAGCCCAACCCATTTTTCAATCCTTTCTAAAGATCTCTTGCATAGAAATTCTAGTATCTTCTTGAAATTCAATGATAGTATAATGATGTTTGAATATTATGCAGATATTCTATTTTTATTCCATGATAGTGTTATCCCATTAGAGGTCTCCATTATGAACTAGCAAAATGATATGATTCTAGGTGTAGACAAGTTAGACATACTAGGCCCATATAGTATAGATAAAAGGTTTATTAAATTTCTCAATGGTAAAATTATTTTTTAAAAAATCAAAATATATATCCAAGTTTCCTTCTAGGTAGTGGATGAAAAAAATATCTAGTGGATAATAAATTTTGTTAAGACTCATGATGCAGAATTCTAGGGTGGACCTATGATAGGTTGGAAATGGTTCAACAAATTAGGTTTATTATTATTGTAAAAATTATTGTTGTATTAAAGTGATTAATCTACTTTTTTCCAAATCAATCATTAATGTGTATAAATTTTGCTCAAAGGCACATGAACAACTACGCTTGGTAAAACCATCTTGAAGCAAATAGTTTGCATCATTAAAGATTGCTGTCAAAAGAGGATAAACAATTATTGTTAGCTACTCCCAATGAGTAGGAAACAATTACAGTTATATCCTTGACCATTCTATATATTTATTTCTAGAACAAAGAATCATTATTTTCAAAGATTAAGAGAACTAATAATAAGGAGCATTAATAAAGATATGTTATCCATTTCTAGGATAACTTGTAAACTCAAGCTACATATTTCTAAGATAGCAACAGTAATCACCACCTATTCTAAGGATGCTAATAAAAAACATAATTAAGCAAAAATGATCTATTTCTAGGGCCACAAACATAAGCATACCTCATAATAGTGAAAATGCCTTGCAATGCTTTTATTAAAACTTCTATCTTGAACTTATTTTTAGGAAATATGAGTGTTTGAGTTGGTAATCAATAACTAGTTTAGCTATATATTTATGATATGTATATATTATTTGGCCTAAGAGAATTTTTTATATTTTCAAATTAAAAAATCTCAAATTGATTTTCCTAGGACAAGGTCCAAGTTATAGAGTAGTTGGACTCTTGCAAATAATAATTTCCAAGAATTTTTTTTATTTTTTAAATTAAAAAATATCAAATTGATTCATTAAGAATTGATTTTTTAAGGACAAGCTCTAGGTTACAGAGTAGTTGGACTTTTGCAAATAATAATTCCCATGAAAAAGTTTATCTATTATCCCAATATTAATGATAATTATTTATTTACCATGGTAAAGTTTAGCCAAAAAGAAAAGAAAAGACAAGAAAGAAAAATGTGACCAAGAGAACTCCTTTCATTATTATGACAATAAAATTATTTTACCATGACAGAAGAGGACTCTTTTGGATGGGGCTAGTCAGTGACCTCTCGACCAAAATAATAGTATCAAAAATCAACAAAAACTTGAGTTTATTAAAGCATAAAATAAAGGTATGCAAACAATGGAATAAGCATGTGGTTTCATAACTAAAGAACCACTTATTCAAACATTTGATAGTTATCTAATTAGTACATGTTAAAGATGTAATCATAAAAGTAGTTACTATTACAATAACAAATAACAGAACATTAAATAGACACTACTTAACTACTCCTACATAAATAAAAAGTAATATTTAATATTAATATATTAATAACTATGAAATAAAGTTAAGAAAAAAATAATTCTATCTATATCTTATAAGCCTAAGACTAAGATCCATAAATGTTTTGCCTTGCGATCTAATAAATTTCCATGGTTGAAACCAAAAGCACAAAATCTACTACTTGTAACCAAGAAGGCCTCCAATCATTGCATCAATGCCCAAGTTATGATAGATCTATCCATACATTTCCAATGCCAAGTCTACAATTAGATTGTCATATGAAATAACATTGATTTTTAGCTACAACTTTTTATAGGTAGATAAAGAAGACTTTCCTTCAAGTGAAAGTGCCAAAAAGTGAATCTTCTACTAGAATTGAGGAAATTCTAAATAGATGACTATCTTTGTAATTTGTATACTAGAAAATTAAAATATTTTTCGATAGTATTATGGTCATGATTATATCTTGTATTTGAATTTCAAATCTTCTTAAAGGTACTAGTTAGTCTCTTATGTAATCATCATAGAAAACATACTAATTTAGATGTTCCCACAAATATTGCCATTCCTTGGAGTTGACAGACTCACTATATAACCACTAAGTTGATAGCTTAATGGTAAGGTTGTAGTTGTTTCAAATCATCACAAAGTCATATGTGTGCACAAAATGCATAAAAAATGATATTTGTGTAGTGTCTTATATTGTTAACTTTAGGTCTTGTCCATGTTGACCTTTTATGCTACACATGGGAGAGCTATGGGTTCTCTATGTTTCTATGGGTTTCCAGTCTTAAAGATGCCTTGGATTTAACATGTAACTTAAAATGTTAACAAAGCTTAATGTACTAATATTTGTAATTTTTAGGCATGATTTTTCTAGGAGTTTTGAAAGGTTAACTTGTTCAATTTAGTTCATAAATAGGTAATTCTTTTTTGAAAATAATAATAATAATAAAATAAATTTGGAAATTTAGCATGGAATGTTTATTTTACCTATTGAATCTATGTAAATTTAGAATTCTGAATGATTTTATAGGTTAACTAAAAAGTATTTTGATTTATTCTCATTCATGACAATATGTGATGATCAAATAGCTACACATTTGTTGATTTCTTGACAGGAATTAGATACTACTTTGCTATAAAATTTGAAAAGAAATGTTGGCACATTTGGCCACTCCATGGAACAGTTGAAATATTTTAATGGAAAAAGAATCTATGGTTGTGAAGGCACAAGAGCATTTCAGCTTTAATGTTGAAGGTTGGGTGTTGAGATAAAGGTACCAAATTTGTCCCCTAAAAAATTTGAAATTAGTATTATGGCAAGGAAGAAAGTATGTGATTTGTGAGAATTACGAGTTGCAAATTTCGGTTGTTCAAAATCCGGATATACCCTTACAAGACAGAATTAAAAATTAGCAAAACCAGCAACGCCTTCATTGTTTTAAAGTTACAGAAAAAGAGAAGGTAAGTCAATCTCCATCCACCTGCGGGAGAAGAAAGCGAAGGAAAAGGGGACAGCGTTGCAGGGTATTAATTCAAAATAAAAAAACAGCAAAGCTTGAAACCTTCATACGCAAGGAACCGATGTGTATTGCAGGCCGTGGAGCATCGGCAAACAAAAAAAAATGCAGGGAAATGAACCAGAAAAACGCAGGGAAATAAACAGGAAAAACGCAGGAAAGGAGAAGAAAAAATGCGGGAGGCCCTAAATCAATTTAGGGGGGGCAAACAGAAATTAAAACCCTCTGTTTAGGGTGCATTGTTTCAGGAAAAATTCCTTTTCTTCCAGCGCAATGGCGGTGTGTTATGTTTCAAGCATTTACGATAACGGACTTCCTGACCATATTCCCGAATTTACTATCGGATATTCTATGCCTTCTGATTTGGGGGAAGAAATCAATGTTAAGGTACAACAAAGTCTTCGTATGCGACGGCACCACCACTGACATCATTTTCAGAAAACAGGGCAACGCTATACATGACAATTTCAATTTTTGGGGTTGGACATCCACGATTTCAACAAACTGCACGGTGCACACTGCACAGGATATTTCAGGCAGTTGCAGGGTTTTTCGTAACTTCCCATTCCCTGTAACTGATTTCCCAAAAATAATCCTCCCATGGCTCCACACGTTTCCAAGAAAATAATCCTCCTGCAACTTCACGGAACAGATCTGGGTTTTCTAGACAGTTAAAGAAACGGCAGTTACAAGTTCATCCGCCTGGAACCTGCAATTCGAATCATACCGATGCCGATGCCGATGCCGATGCATACCAGTCCATGAAATAAGGCAAGGGAGACACAAAGGCACAATGAGACAGGTATCACGAAATATTTTGGCAAAATAGAGCTGCGGTTGATCAAAAATTAATTTTTATCACCTATGGTACTTGCCTTTAATTCCAAATCTTAAAACATTATTACGTACTACTCATATTTGCAATACATATTTAAAACATCTACAATATTTATATATCACATTACATTCATTATAATATTAATTTCTCCTAATTCTATATATAACTCCTTACTAATTAAATAAATGAGTTATAACCCCCTCACTTAAGAGAGAAGTTAGGAAAGATATTTGAGATATTTTTTTGAAAACTTGACTTCTCATTGGAAGAAGCAAAATCAAAGGGATAAATATGTATGGAGCACTATAGCTTGTATTCCTATGTATTTTGGAAATTCTATTTTGATAATTGTAATTACCATGGACACATGTCAAATGTAACATTGTTATCTCTTTGGTGGTTGAAACCACCTAAAATTGTTGTAACTTACCTAGCTTGTTGGGTAAGGAATCTCCTAATTGGTTGTCCAATTACTTGGGAGAAAAGTTAGGTGAGATATTTTTTAAGATATTTTTGAAATTGTAACTTCCCTACCTACCTTGGAATCCTATAAATAGGCTTCAAGGATCATGGGGAAGGGAGGAGGATCAAGGAGCATCATCATCACACTTGGAAGATTTGTAAAGAAGATTGTTTGCAAGATGGCTTGCTAGAATAAAGATTTCAGCCTCTTTGTCATGGTCCTGTGAGTTATGCATTTCATTTTTTGTTTTGTTTAAATTGCTTAGCTAGTGGTTTAGGTAGTATCATTCTTGGCAAGTAATTTTGGGATTTTTAGATTGCTCTTATTATTCTTGTTGCCCGATAGAAATTTCTGTTAAAATTTTGCCATAGAAGCGCTAGTGAATGAAAGTCT
>MNCI01022151.1:150434-181562 GCA_015680685.1 Gnetum montanum | reverse complement strand
AGTTGAAATATTTTAATGGAAAAAGAATCTATGGTTGTGAAGGCACAAGAGCATTTCAGCTTTAATGTTGAAGGCTGGCTGTTGAGATAAAGGTACCAAATTTGTCCCCTAAAAAATTCGAAATTAGTATTATGGCAAGGAAGAAAGTATGTGATTTGTGAGAATTACGAGTTGCAAATTTCGGTTGTTCAAAATCCGGATATACCCTTACAAGATAGAATCACAAATTAGCAAAACCAGCAACGCCTTCATTGTTTTAAAGTTACAGAAAAAGAGAAGGTAAGTCAATCTCCATCCACCTGCGGGAGAAGAAAGCGAAGGAAAAGGGGACAACGTTGCAGGGTATTAATTCAAAATAAAAAAATAGCAAAGCTTGAAACCTTCATACGCAAGGAACCGATGTGTATTGCAGGCCATGGAGCATCGGCAAACAAAAAAAAATGCAGGGAAATGAACCAGAAAAACGCAAGGAAATAAACAGGAAAAACGTAGGAAAGGAGAAGAAAAAATGCGGGAGGCCCTAAATCAATTTAGGGGGGGCAAACAGAAATTAAAACCCTCTGTTTAGGGTGCATTGTTTCAGGAAAAATTCCTTTTCTTCCAGCGCAATGGCGGTGTGTTATGTTTCAAGCATTTACGATAACGGACTTCCTGACCATATTCCCGAATTTACTATCGGATATTCTATGCCTTCTGATTTGGGGGAAGAAATCAATGTTAAGATACAACAAAGTCTTCGTATGTGACGGCACTGCCACTAACATCATTTTTAGAAAACAGGGCAATGCTATACATGACAATTTCAATTTTTGGGGTTGGACATCCACGATTTCAACAAACTGCACGGTGCACACTGCACAGGATATTTCAGGCAATTGCAGGGTTTTTCGTAACTTCCCATTCCCTGTAACTGATTTCCCAAAAATAATCCTCCCATGGCTCAACACGTTTCCAAGAAAATAATCCTCCTGCAACTTCACGGAACAGATCTGGGTTTTCTAGATAGTTAAAGAAACGGTAGTTACAATTTCATCCGCCTGGAACCTGCAATTCGAATCATACCGATGCCGATGCCAATGCATACCAGTCAATGAAATAAGGCAAGGGAGACACAAAGGCACAATGAGACAGGTATCACGAAATATTTTGGCAAAATAGAGTTGCGGTTGATCAAAAATTAATTTTTATCACCTATGGTACTTGCCTTTAATTCCAAATCTTAAAACATTATTACGTACTACTCATATTTGCAATACATATTTAAAACATCTACAATATTTATATATCACATTACATTTATTATAATATTAGTTTCTCCTAATTCTATATATAACTCCTTACTAATTAAATAAATGAGTTATAACCCCCTCACTTAAGAGAGAAGTTAGGAAAGATATTTGAGATATTTTTTTGAAAACTTGACTTCTCATTGGAAGAAGCAAAATCAAAGGGATAAATATGTATGGAGCACTATGGCTTGTATTCCTATGTATTTTGGAAATTCTATTTTGATAATTGTAATTACCATGGACACATGTCAAATGTAACATTGTTATCTCTTTGGTGGTTGAAACCACCTAAAATTGTTGTAACTTACCTAGCTTGTTGGGTAAGGAATATCCTAATTGGTTGTCCAATTACTTGGGAGAAAAGTTAGGTGAGATATTTTTTAAGATCTTTTTGAAATTGTAACTTCCCTACCTACCTTGGAATCCTATAAATAGGCTTCAAGGGTCATGGAGAAGGGAGGAGGATCAAGGAGCATCATCATCACACTTGGAAGATTTGTAAAGAAGATTGTTTGCAAGATGGCTTGCTAGAATAAAGATTTCAGCCTCTTTGTCATGGTCCTATGAGTTATGCATTTCATTTTTTGTTTTGTTTAAATTGCTTAGCTAGTGGTTTAGGTAGTATCATTCTTGGCAAGTAATTTTGGGATTTTTAGATTGCTCTTATTGTTCTTGTTGCCCGATAGAAATTTCTGTTAAAATTTTGCCATAGAAGCGCTAGTGAATGAAAGCCTTAAAAGCATTTTAGTAGTGAATTTCATTATTGTGCAACGTTTGGGAACTGCTATTGGGTTGTTGGAAGAGAGCCTCTGTTTGTAGTCACGCCGTGGAACAATTTGGTAGTCAAGAGGGTTCAGAGAATCTTTGGTATTTTGATGGGACCAGAATAGCTTCTTTATCTTTAAAGTGATTTTCCGTGTTATTTCAATCATAAATTGTCAAGTCTTTTAAAGGTTCTGTTTAAATGCAATCGTTGACATCTATTGTCTAGCCAAAATGGAGTCTCGTACGTGGTAGTTTACGCAGCAGTTTTTGGTAGCATAGTAGGATTGTCTTGAAGATATTGCTTATTTTGAGCTTTGGAAGTTTGAATAATTCATAGATATTGAATTTGGAATAGCTTTATTGCGAAGTGTTTACTCGTGTCATTTTACCTTGCTTAAATATTTGAGGTCCACACAAATCTTCTTTCTTTTCTTTTTGTCTATTTCCATTGAATCTTGCTCTATTTCTAGTTTTCTTGCGGAACTATATCTATCTCTGGGGAAAATTAGGAGTAGATTTGCAGAGTTGTGCTCAAATGTTTTTGCAAAATTTTATTTGTTACAAGCAGGTATTATAGGGACCGCGTAGACTAGGTAGTTTGAACAAAATAGGAAACTATAAATAACTCACAGTACTTGATAAAGTTGGCTGAATCTCTTAAAGTAAGTCATTTGTATTTCACACACACGCAATCGTTACATTGCACACAACCGCACGCCGCAACAGCACACACACATACTCACATTAACTACTGAGTTATTTGAAGGTATCTGGGCCTTGGTGTAGCCAGAGACCAGCGGGCACCCAAATCCTGTTCAAGGATACTCGTTGGCGGTCGCGTCCCAAACGGTCGCCAACACTCTTAGATGTGGCTTATCTTTGCTAGTAGAGGAGGATGCATCAAATGATGGCAATGAGAGAGATGTTCACTTGCTCAAGTCAATTTTCCACCTCTTACAAGTATATAACTCTATCTTGCTATCTACTTTAAAAAAGAGTTGATTTTGAATTTTCTTCAGAAACTATGTGAAATGATTACAACTTTTAAATGATATTTGTAGATTTGATTTATAGAAAGCATTTTCTACAATTTTGAAATAAACTAGAAACTCTTTTCATATCCACAATGTTTTAAAAACCATCTCAACATGAATATTTAAGCATTTTTTTTATAAAATACCTAGCAAGCATTCTTTAAAAAAACGTATGAAAATATAGTACTCAGCATTGTAAATGAAAGCCAACCCAATATTAAAATTTATTAATGTTATAACCAATCATACACATGACAATCCAAATGTCACCACCAAACTGAACACAACCTCACAACAAAGCATGCAAACACATGCTTTCACAGTTATCGAGACCAAAACCCAAACAAAAAAGTTGTTTGTTATACTATGAATTATACAAAGATCAAAATTAAAATTCAATAATATGGATTTTTTGGTAATGACCATAAATAATAGTGATCATGACTGCTATGTCATTTCATAGTAAAAGTAGGATTTTAGTCACAACATGAATGTTTGTAGTGTAATGAAACATCTTACAACATGAGGTGAATTCAAAGGGTTGTTGCTACAGTTGATCTCATTGCAAAAGCTACAAAAGGGGTATCATATATCAACTCATGAAGGGGGAAACTACATGTGCAGTAAAAATTGGTTAGCAAGGTTCGCACAATGATTAGCAAGTAGAGTGTGCTCTAATTCCATTGATTCTTTGAGCTTGATTTCATGTCAAATCCAAAACAAAAAGCACATCCTTTGAATGGCATCACAAAGTACAAAAGATTTGAATTTTTTTCTGTTAAGTAAAATTAAGAGGCATAAACTTACACCAAAATTTTGATGATTGTTAATAAAGATAGTAATTTCCTATTCTTCCTTTAAAAGAGATGCAAGTGATTTCAGTCCTATCTCTTATGTCTCTTTGTTGAATTTCTTGACTTAATTCTAAAATATGAAACATGGAACTTCATAGCAAAATTTGCAATAACTTATGCTAACTGAAAATATTGATTGACTTAGGTTCTCAAGTCCTTTAAAGGGAATGCAACTGATGCCTTTAATGATTCTTATGTCTTTTAGCCAAATGCAATAATGAGGTGTTAGCCTAGTGGTAAGACACTTTATTTGAAAGCTCCAAGTCATGCATTTAATTCTAGTGGGCAATGCTAAGATATATAAAGTTGTAATTGGACTATATATCTTGGGGTGCATCTATGTTTTACCTATTTTGGGTTCCAACACCCCCTTTTTAGCCAAATGTAACAAAGACCACTGTGATTATAGAGAGGTCCTTGAAATAGGTTCTTTTTAAAAAACATGCAAGTGTATATAGTTTGTAGTAAGGAATGGAATTTTGAAAGAAACTCAAAGAATTAGAATTAGAAAAATTACAGAAAAACTCATGTTGGAACAGAATGAAAAATAAATTCAATATAGCTTAGACATTGAAATTATTTTTAAAATACTTTTATCATGCAATATAAACAATGAGGTGTTAGCTTAGTGATAAGAGTTTTAACATGGAAACCCAAAATCATAAGTTTGATTCTAGGGTATAGCCCTACATTATAGTATGATTAGATAGATCCAATAGGGTCTACGTGATGAGCGGCGAGGTACCCCTACGCTCAACCATTCAAATACAAGCATGTACACATGATTCAATCGAACTCTGTGGAAGGACTAGTTGTGGCACCTAGATAGTTATATGTTGATCGTAGTTTGTTGTCTTCCCACCTAAACTAGTATTTTCTTTATCATGTATGGTTTAGTCCAGAATGAGGTGTATGATGTGATTTCCAACACTATGCTACTCCTAAAGACAATGAGAAATAACTTTTTTAAGTTAATACACAACCAAAAATAAAATCTAAGCTAGCGTAAGTGCGATGAGCATCCATCCTTAATCATCCATACACATCTTGGACTTCATGTACTACTTCTGGGATTACCAAGCGCACATTACTTGAAGCACTACTAGATACGCTACTGGGTTACCATGTAGTTACACTTAAATGTTCGTGATTAAAACGTACTCATTTCGCATTTAGTAACAGAAATAGCAAATGATGATAAAAGAAATATTCACTAAGAAAATAATAATTAATAATTAATAATTAAATAATTAAATAATTAAAAACTAAGTGAATGCTTCAATGATGGAGTAATCTCAATCTTTATTGCCAATTTTGTGCGAGTCCAAGTACATCACACTCGAACAAAGGTTCCGTACAATTACAAACATCACATTGCTGGCATGCACTTGGGAAAGAACTAAAAACTGACAAAAATACTCCTAATGACTAAAATAATCTCTAATGCTCTAATGACTAACCAATGTCTAATAATCTAATGGCTCTTTCCTATGCACTTGAGTGCTATATTTATAGGCTAACACAGGAATCACAATATCATGTATACGATATCGTATCCAGGTCACGATATCGCTTACCGAATATCGTGTACCCAATATTGGGGCCTGGTAAACTGCGAAAATGCCTTTGGTTGTTTCACTTCTCATTAGCATGCTTCAGAGTAATAATTTTTTGAAATTTACTATATTTGATTTTATTGCTACATGACAGGTCTACCTTGTAAGCCTAATCTCTTTTCTTTTAATTCAATACTACTTTTTACTATTGTTCCAAGAGGTTGATGTGGCAAATGATTTTACTCTTCCTCCAAAAACACATATAAGAACCCTACTAAGAAGGTGCTTCCTTTTGAAAAGAGTTTCCAACAAAATTGTATAATGATCCATTTTGAATCGAGATCATATTTTTCATCATAACATAATTTAGGAGTTTTTCTAACAACATTATTAGATATATACAATAGTAAATAATCTCCTAGATATTATGAGCATTTCACATCCCTCTGATTTTAATTTTGTTCTATAAAGCTAGCTTCTATAACCCTCCTAGATTTTTTCTTTATTTTTTTTGAATTTTATCGAATTTCATCAAGGCTTATAGCATCATGGACATTTTGTTAATTTTTGTATTTTTTATAATATATCTCATATTAAGAAATTATTAAAGTCATGTTATATAAAGGATTATTTCCTAGATGCTCAATGCTCATTTTGCCAAGGCAAGGTCCTAGAAGGGGTGGTGGATGAGCAAAAGCCTAACCTCTTGAGTAGTTATGCCCAAGCTTGAACCTAAGTCTTAAGATTTGAGAGATCAATACCTTACCAGCATTCCAAGTGGTGCTCCTTCATTCATATGATATAATTATAGTATTAGTCATACATATTAATTATCATTAAATCCTTGGCCTCTCTTAATAGTGAACTTATCATAAATGAGATAAAAGACACCAAGATGAATTTACCAAGATGATTAAATTCCTATGGTAGCTTTAGGCAACAAAGTTGTTAAGTATGTTTATGAACTGTGTCCTTTCTTAAACCCATATTATTTTGACATTCTAGAAATAAAGTGCATGATGAGATGGTTAATATAAACTAGTATATATGTGTGTGTGTGTATCTTTAACATTTGGACAAGAGGATTAAACATGAATTACATGAATTGACCAACTAGATTCTTAGATGAGTATCAAGTCTATTTTTTATTTCCTTGATCAAATAGAGTCCTTTAGCCATGTTTTGTTAATCAAAATTTTTTAAAATTAAAAGAGGATAAATTCATCTGATTTTTTAGTTGTAGCTATACAAGGGTATCTCTTTTGTAGAACATCTCCACAAAAGGTTTAATGAGGAACAACATTTTGTTGCATCAAAAGTCACTATCATTTCCTTGTAACACTTTACATTAATTTTTTTCTTCATTAACATAATGTTTTTGAATCATATCTAAAGGAAACACTTTATAGTGTTCAATAGTCAATTTTAAAAAGAAGTAAATGCACCCTCTGGAATGATTTTTAGTTAAAAGAATTCTTTCTTGTTAGTAATATCAAAAAAACACTAGCAGATCAATTGATTTTTTAAAGCCATTTTTATAAATCAATTGTTAAAAGGCCTTTCAAAGCTTGACATTGAAGAATAATTAATGAAATATTTAAAGCTTTCATACTATTTTTGAAATTAGGAAAAGATTTATTATTGTACCGAGCTTCATAATGATACCTCTATATAAAATACAAGCTTTCATTAATAGAATATACCATTTTATTTTTCACATTAACAACTATATCTTGGAGCAAAATAAAACCTAGATAAATACTAGGAGTCTAATATCAAATAAACAAAAAAGCAACATATATATTTTTTAAGTTAAATTGCAATTCTAATAAACATGCTAAAATAAGTTTTGGTTTTAACAAAGAAAATAAACATGTTGATTGATGTTTTAATACAATGATTTTACTTGTTATAAGAAAAAAATTGATCAAGATATAGCAATTTTTCATTAACTAATCTATGAGTTCTATTAGAGAAATAAATAGCCAAATGTTTATTATCAATACTAAAAGCTAGAAATCACCTAAGAATAATAACTTTTAAGGTTTTCAATATTAAAGATATTTAAACTTTTCATTTCCTTTTTTTGTTTTTTCAATCACTTTGTTATTGTATTCAATGTCATCATTTTTCTATTATCATTGCGACAATGCTACCATCACCATGGTAAAGAAGTAATCAATGTCTTAATTAACTCATGAATAAATTAATTAATAACATTGTTAATTTTTTCTATCATGTTATGTTTGGTTATAGTGGTTTAACTTAGAGACACATCATTTCACATGACTTAAATAACCTCCAAAAGTTGGATACAGATGCATAGAGTGATCACAGTTTCCATTTGTCTTGTCGAAAGGTTACTACACTAAACCTCTTGGAAACTTAACATGTATTAGAGTAAGATGGTGAGTAACTTTTGAAATTAAGAGTGGCTCCTAAGAAGCAATGGCTAAAAGAATCGTATATATCCCTAATGAAGATAAGAACTTATGTACATTGCTTGAGAGTCAAGTTTTGAATGCTTTAAAATACAATATATTAAAATTATAGATGATATTTCTACTTCAAGGTAATGGCCTTAAGGAAACATTGGTGGAAATCTTTGTGGTGGATAAAAACCTTGAGCGTGTTTGGAAAATTTGTGTAGCTTGTGAAAAACCAAGTGATGGGCAATGAGTATGTCCAATATTCCATCATACAATCTACAAGCATTGTGGTAAACCATGTCATAATCCATGGATGGTACTATTGTTATTATTTAGGAAGTTGGTGGATAATTGCACATCATTGTATTTTCACTTGGACTAGTAGAGGTCCTATTGTGTATGGTTTAGTCCAAGGTAAGATGTATGATTGTGATATTGTTTGACCATTGATTAGACTAATTCAAAAAAGAAAAATTATTCAATTAACCTAATAAGCAATAAAATAAATTCTATGCTAGTCTAAGATGATAAGTGTCAATTCCCAACTTATGATTACCAAACACTATGCTATTAGATGAACCAAGTACTAACATTTTTGGGATTACTAATAAATTATGTTTTTATGCTCAAAGTTAGTCACATTCATTTCACCATGATTTAATGTGCCTGAAATTATAAATGCTATGCTAGGAAAGTAGTAAATAAATGTCAAAAAATAAATCCTAGAAATGAAATCTAATCTAATTTAGAGTGTTGCAATGCTATGAAATCAATCTCAATCTTTATTGTTTCTCATGAACTATGTTAAGGTACATTCCACTTGAATAAATACTCTAGGCAATCAATTCATAACTACACTACGAGCACTCAATGACTGCTACTAAGAATTGAAAAATGAAATTGCAAGAGCTTAGCTACCTACTACATTTAGGATGTCATATATGTAGTATGTGGGTAGTATTTATAGGCATAACTAACCATTATGATTTGTGATATCATAGTTAGCCAATTAACTATTCATCATACCCTCTTAACTTAGTAAAAACTTATTCTCAATTTAAAAAAAATTAGGAAAAAATTTGTTATAAAACTATGGGAGTGATACTAACAACTAGATAGATAAACTAACTAATTAGATGATTGAATGATGTATTACAAAGTTTATTCAAGTGATTACAAAATATTGAAAAAACTTTAAACAAGTATAAAAGAATTATAAAATTTGCAGGAATCTTTAAGGTTTCCATTGAACAATGTTTAGGTTGTCTCTAATAGTGGTGACTCCTTAGGTCTTGGTGGCTCTTGCAATCATTTGGCTAGCATTTCTTCCTTCATGTGGAAATATTAAAAGAGCATTATAAATTTCTCATCATCGATTCATGGATCACCTATAGTCCAAGAAAGCTTGGCCAAGTTATCACTCATTAGGACATTCCACAGATATAGTAGTTTGAAAAAAATTTTATTGGTTTTGCATGAACTAGGTGGCGAAAGAGGTAAGCTCAACCTTGAACACCTATAATCATTTCTTGATCTCCTTGCAGTTAGTCATTCTTTTCATCAAGTCTTTTGCAACATCTCTTTGACCAATGTATTTTACTTTGAGAACCCCTAACTCCACACTTGTTAATTGCAGTTTCTACTTGGCCTAGTGATGAGTAGCGAGGTACCCCTACACTCAACCATACGAAACGAGCGTAGCACGTGGGATCTGGTCGAACTCCGCACACTAAGTGCCTACACACCCCATGGAACACTTGGGGTTAATAATTCATTGTCTTCCTAGACTTACTCATAGTTGTCACAGTGTATGGTTAAGTAAGTCCAAGGTATATGATTTTTATAGTCTTTTATGTTTTTCTCCTATGCTATCGAGGTGAAGGGTTGAGAAACTAACTAACTCTAACTAATGACTAAGTCTAAATTACCTAGTGTTAGCATCCATTTCCACTTACCGTTTACACCCTAAACCAATGCAACCGTCGGCTACCAAAAGCTAATCGTTGCTGGGATCACCACGCGTAACGCACATGCTCGAAGTGGTCGTACTGAGGCACTTAACTAAGAGGAAAGGGGAGAGAGAATCTATCTAGCCTAAGTGTGATGAGCGGCCAATTCCTTGACTAACCATACACATCGGGGTGTATGAATACCACTAGGATTACCAAGCGTAGATCCTAGATATGCCACTGGGTTACCAAGTAGTCACACTAGATGCTCGTAGTCAAGTCATACTCATATCGCATGCGATGAGCAACTGATTCCTTGACTAACCATACACATCCTTAGATGCTCGTAATCAAGTCGTACTCATACCACATTCTAGGAGTTTAAGGGTGAGAGAGAAAGTAATAAATAAAATCCTATTCCATGCACTACAAGGTTTATCCAGAAAGCTCATCTTTATTGTCGTACACAACTTGTGTTCAGGTACAATGTTGCTCGAATAAAGATCCATTCACTTTGGGACTCCTACTATTGGCACATGGAAAATATTCTATCTCTAGAGTGATCAAACTACCAAATTTTTCCTACTTCTAGCCCAGGATGAGGAATAAGGGGAGTGCCGCCTCTTATTTATAGATATGGTGGCAGACTGTGATATCGCGTACATGATATCGCAGGGGAAGACGCAATATCACGTACACAATATCGCATGGGATGTGATATCATGGCTCATGCGAATCGCATCTCATCATACCCCCATGACTGAATGAAAACTCGTCCTCGAGTTCCTTACAATAATATCGAGAAGGTATGGAATTATTGAGGGGAATGGAACTAATGGGATGACATGTAAATGGATCATCATTACAAGACTTGACAAAAGTGGTATTCATGACAACAAGGGTGAACACCTTATTACAATGACATCAGGCCTTAGTTGGTAGCTGAGAAAGAGAGAGAGAAAGAAGTGTTGCTGCTACCAATGCCAAGATTGCACCTTTTTTGTCCATCCATGAGCACGCCATTGATCTTGCTCCTTGCATAGCTACTTCAGTGCTACTCCATTCCAAGTGTTCCTTCCAGATCCAACTCCATTGTTGTATGATTTCCATCTGCACATACAACACAATCCTATATTAGCAAGGGTAAATGAATCATCATGTAATTGATACCTTGCTTCGGTGTAAGTTCGTTGGCTAGGTTGTGGTATGGTTGATACGGATCTAGAGATATATTAATGATGACTATTGAAGGTTTAGGGGTTAGGAAGAAAATCAAAAAATTTTGGGGCTAGGAGAAAATTGAAAAAATCGAGCCCTGTACCCCCATGACTAATTGTGAACCTCTGGTAGCGTTAGAATGGAGAAAGGAGAGTAAGAAAGATATATAAAAAGGGACAACTATAGCATCAATGAAATGGATGTCAAGATGGTAATGAACAAAAGAAAGTTAATTGCAAAAAATTTAGGGAAAAGAAGTTAACTGGTGCACCACATAGGAATGTCAGTGGGTCCTCCCCAGAGTAGGCTCATGCCCTTAATGCCCTGAAAAACCCACATTCAAAGAGTCCATAGGCTTCGGGAATGTCAATTGGAACAAGAGTTAAAGTCTTAACCGCAAGAATTTACCAAAAAGAAAATAATGCATCTACCAAAATATACACTAATGATATAATCGACAATGAGGTGAATAATGGAGAGAAGGATGGAGAGAAGAAAATGGAATGGAATCCCAAGAACAAGGTGATGTACAGTCCCTTGTGGATTTCATGATTAATGTGATTTGGCATATCTCATTCCAACTCCAGCCTCAAACCAACCACATCCAGTGACTTTGCATCAATGCACTTGGCCAAACCATCCACTTGAATAACAAGGATGCTTCCCCCAAGAGCCACCACCATTTCGATGAAACAAATGAGAGAATGGGAAGCGATAAAGGCCTTAGTTAGAGGGAACACTTTTGGTTCCATTACTAGTGCTTGTAGCCCAAGTTTATTTTGTCTAAGGGGTGTGCTTTGAATTCTCACTTAGTTTTTTTTTTTGTGTTTTTATGCATGAGAACCACACCATGCAAAGACTTTTTAATGGCCAATACAAAAGCATCAAGTTCCCTTGAAGCCACACCCTTTTCAATCCTTGAGTCCTTCCTTAGTTTGAAAAATGCCCAATCACTGATTCGTTTAAGTTCTTATTAGAAGGGGACTGTACATTTCCAAGCCGAGAGAGACCATAGAAACTGGTGGATGGATGGATGAAGTGAACTCATTGCCTACCATATCAAAAGAAACATACCTGAGTATCAACATTGTGACTTAAAGGTAAAAACCAAACATTAGCAATCAATAAAAATAGTTCATACCATCATTCCAAACAATTATTGGGTGACAAACGTACAGGGTGGCTACACACACACACATACAAAATGGAAAAGTATAACGATGTTGTAAAACAAAAACAAGAAAAGTTAAAGAAATTTGTAAAACAAAAATGTGTAAAACAAAAACTTAAAAGAACTGAGGGCCCCATATGGTTAGCATAGGTGGCCATCTCCCCCATGATTGAGTGGAAAGGGAGAGATCCAAAATAATGAGTGCCTGTTTGAATTTCTAAGAAGTGCCCAACTTCTCCCAATTGATGATCTTAGATTAAGGGGTGGAAGTTGGCAATGCTCATATTCCAATGTATATATGCTTTCATTATGGGCATGGGTTTCCTCAGTTTGTTCCATGCATATTTGGTTTCTCCTTCGAGTAGCTATCAACCACAGGGTGTCTACTACTAGTTGTGTGGTTGCTACATATAGGCATCTTTGTTTCAAAGTTTCAAGGGCATACCTGCTACATGGAGGCATTTCCTCCATGTCATCACCTGATGAATCACTATATGTGATGCATGGAACTTTCCTCTTCTCGATCTTTCCATAAATATTTATCTTAGAGATTTCCAAGGAAAGATCGCAGATCCTAACGCATGCGTCTACTGTACTCAGCCATGCCCTTCCCATTATAATTGGGAAGTCCCGTACGTTGTTGTTGACTTCAATCACCAGGAAATTAGCTAGGTAAGACCAACCATACACAATGGTAATGATGTCCTCCACCAATCCCAAGGGAATGGTGATGGACTGGTCTGCCAGCTCTAGTTGAATGTTACTCTTCTTAAGTTGGGGCAGGTTCCAAGCGTGATACATCTCTTGTGAAATTAAGTTAACTTCAGAACCTGAGTCAAGAAGAGATTTATGTGGTTCATTTTCGGTGACTTGAAGGTAGATTAAGGGACTTTCAGGATCAGTTAATTTCCTGGGAAGGTGGCCTACCTTGATCCAGTCGATTATGGTATGCATTAACATAACCATATGCGTTAAGCTCTGTTGCACTGAAGGGTGCTCCGAAGTGTTAGATGGTGGAGGAGTGTACATGGGCTCAACAGCTTGTTGTTTCAAGAGTTTGTCTGGGCTTTTGGTTCTAAAGAAGGGTCTTCTCTTTTACAGTTGTCAGAACCAGCAGCAAGTTGAATATTTACAGCTCTCACAGCGTGACGTTGTTGCAGTTGAGGAGAAATTTCCCCTTGCATTGTTGGAGCAGGAGGTGTTATGAGAACTACTTGTGGAAGAGGTGCAGATGGATTTGGAGGATGGTGTGGGTATGGAGTGTCTCCTGGAGAAGAAGGAGTTATTATGAACTACTCCCAAACTTGGTAGTGATGGTGGGGAGTTGTGTGACTCGTAGAGTCACTTGGAGAAATTGGCTACTGCACATAATATCCATAAGGGTCAAGCTGCCGGTAAGGGTACTAATGTTTTGGTGATGGCATCCCCCATGACTATGGGTATTGCCACTATTGATGTTGTCCAATGGGTTGTGGCAGAGTTCCAGTTGGATGATACGTTAATGGTTGGTGGAACTGCCTTGGGTTACCTTGGGAATAAAGTAACCTATGGGGTGTTTTCTGTTGATTAAGTCTTGGATTAAGTGCATACACCCCAGACTCCTGTAGATGTGAGATGATTGGGCAACATCCCTTAGGATAGTCATAGTGGCAGATCTCACATCCACTGTCATCGTCTATGTCTGAATCCACAACCACATCAGAGTTAGTGATTTTCCCCTTACCCTTGTTATGTGCAGGGCCTAAATCTCTCCGCTTTGTCTTACCTTTGTCACTACTTTGTTCTACCTTAGACTCTTCTACAATTTTTAAGACAGTTTCAATTTTAGAGTCTAAGGAACTCCATACGTCATCTACCTTAGCTGCTATTTCTATTGTTAACTTTTGAATTGGCAAGGTTTTCCTATTCACCAACTCTTCGATTGATGACTTATCCTCTTCATCACAAAATTTCACTCCCTTCTTTTGAAGAGAGGGGTCACGGTTGTATTCTTCCGCACTTTCCCTTTTGCGTAGCTCACCTTCTTCTTTTGCTACATGTTCCAACAAGCTATGTACTTCATGGGCTCTAAGTTGTGAGAGTCTCCCTTGGGCATAAGTCCCAAGGGTTCTTCTAGTTTTATGCCTTAGCCCATCCACGATGTGGTGAAGTTGATCTTGCTGAGTGTATCCATGGCCCAGGCAACAATGTAACAATGTGTAGTAGCAGGTCATGGCAGCATCCAAGGGTTCATATGTACCTTGTTTCTAGCCTTGGATCTACTTACATAAATTAGACACTTGGGAGTACATTTGATACTTATTGTTGAAGAGTTCTAGCATCGTACTCCACCTCTTGATGGTTTCTGGTTCTAAGGACCGGTACCAACTCTCTGCTTCCTTGATGAGTGTCCTTGGGAACAACTTAAGAGTTTGCCACTCGTTTTCTATATTCTGCAAGGCATAGGCATCATGGAATGCTTGTAAGTGATTTTTTTGATCTACATTGTATCCCCCTTCAAATCATGGGATATTGTTCATGTCTAAACGTTTGATCTGACTATCTTTTAAATGCCTTGTGGGAATCCTAACTACCTCTGTTATGTTAAGCATACTTTAGGTTGCGAGTAGGAGCTTTTCATGATCATCTCTTTCATGATGCCTGTGATGTCTACGTTGTTCCCTACTCTCCCTACGTCCTTGCCCTTATCCTCTCTCTCGACTTTCTCGTCGATGTCTCTCATTTTGTCTACCTTTATCCTCTCCGTTATGTTCATGATGGCTGCATCCAAATGTGGAAGGAGAGGGTGAGTGATGTGAAGAAGGGGAAGAATAAGGGAAACCATCGCCATGACGATGTTTCTTGCCTTCTCTTCAGCTGCTACAGCCCCGATCGTGGTGATGATCTAAGTGCCACGATCTGGGGGTAACATGATGTTACCTTGCAAATCTCTCAAGCACATTTGTTTGTCTTGATGGAGAATAAAAGTAAAGTTGGGGATATACTCATCAAGATGAGTATATGTCAACTTATATTGTTGAGGCACCGGCTGGTTTTGGTTATGTGTTTTATGTTGCCGACTGTCTCGTGTATGGTCCTTAGGTGGTGAATTGCTCTTATGAGAAGAAGACATTGTTATCGGTGTGCTATTTCACCATTATATAAATTCTTGTTTAATTAATTAACCTAAAGGTTCGTTTAGGCTCCCAACGATATGAGTGATATCCTTTATGTTCTATTTAGCGCACAAACACTTAGTCCCCGGCAACGGTACCAATGATGAGTGGCGAGGTACCCCTACACTCAACCATACGAAATGAGTGTAGCACATGCGATCCAGTCGAACTCCACAGACTAAGTGCCTACACGCCCCATGGAACACTTGGGGTTAATCATTTGTTGTCTTCCCAAACTTACTTATAGTTGTCACAGTGTATGGTTAAGTAAGTCCGAGGTATATGATTTTTATAGTCTTTTATGTTTTTCTCCTATGCTATCGAGGTGAAGGGTTGAGAAACTAACTAACTCTAACTAATGACTAAGTCTAAATTACCTAGCATCAGCATTCCTTCCCACTTACCATACACACCCTGAACCGATGCATCCGCGGCTACCAAACGCTAATCGTTGCTGGGATCACCGCGTGTAACACACATGCTTGAAGTGGGTGTACTAAGGAACTTAACTAGGAGGAAAGGGGAGAGAGAATCTATCTAGCCTAAGTGCGATGAGTGGCTGATTCCTTGACTAACCGTATACATTGGGGTGTACGACTACCACTAGGATTACCAAGCGTAGATCCTAGATATGCCACTGGGTTACCAAGTAGTCACACTCGATGCTCGTAGTCAAGTTGTGATGAGCAACTAATTCCTTGACTAATCGTACACATCCTTAGATGCTCGTAATCAAGTCGTACTCATACCAAATTCTAGGAGTTTAAGGGTGAGAGAGAAAGAAATAAATAAAATCCTATTCCATGCACTACAAGGTTTATCTGGAAAGCTCATCTTTATTGTCATACACAACTTGTGTTTAGGTACAATGTTGCTCTAATAAAGATCTGTTCACTTTGGAACTCCTACTGCGGGCACATGGAAAATATTCTATCTCTGGAGTGATCAAACTACCAAAGTTTTCCTACTTCTAGCCTAGGATGAGGAATAAGGGGAGTGCCACCTCTTATTTATAGATATGGCGGCAGACAACGATATCGTGTACGCAATATCGCAGGGGAAGACACGATATCACGTACGCGATATCGCATGGGATGCGATATCGCGGCTCATGCGAATCACATTTCATCGCCTAGCCATGGATTTGAAACTCACATTTCTAAAGCACAAACATGATGGCAACTTGCTTTTCTAGGCCTACTAGCTATCAACATGATGAGATTGGTGCAATCAAGGTTAGCTAGCTTCATGTAGTAAGTCATCTTCTCGATCTACAACTTTTTCATTCATTTTGATTTTTCTTAGTTCATTACATTGATTCGATTAAGTATGCTCTTCTAGATAATGTGTGATGATTGCTACAATGTGGCATTCAATTGGGTTTTCCCTAGTTTGATCTCTTTTTTATTAATTTCTTTCTATAGGTTAACCTAATCTTTATAGTTGATGAGGAAATCAACTTATCTCTTTGATGTAAATTGTATCCTTAATGTATTTAGAGGTCATTGGGAGTCTATGGTATTAATTTGGGACAATCTAGATGTCATTTGAATGAATTTTATATTTTGGATAGGCTATTGCCAAGGATTGCTAATTATAGTCACTCACAATCTAGAGACTACTAGCTCATGCTAGTCACAGTAGCTCATAATCCTTGATTATTGGCTCATACTAGTAGTAGCAATAGGCAATTAAAGAAAATTCACTTTTGGGAAGTCTCAAATGGTTTACTAGTGCAGGGAACTGTGAGTCGCAATCTACTCATAATGGAGAACTACTAGGAAGATGAGAGTTGCAATTTGGTGGTAATTAGAAGTTAAAATATTAATGTCCTTAAAATTATTAACTATAGTTACAATTTTATCATAGTTTGAGATTGCTAGCTCGTGCTAGTTGCAATAGCACGTAGTCTAGAAAAAGTCAAATTTTAAAAAAGATACATGTGTGAAAAGAAAGCCCAAAGATTTCCATGAGATTATAAAAGCTAGAGAAGGTCTCTAATGTTAATACCCTACATTTTTCCTTATCATGGAAGTGTGAGAGAGCTCTAAAGAAGTGGGAGAGTCTCTTTCTTATGGAGCCATTATTTTGTATACTTACCTTGAGTAATTATAATCTTTAGAAGTTGTGAGAATGAGAGATTTTTATGGGTTTTGTTTTAAATTATTGAAGGTTTTTGTTTCCAACACTATACTTTGAATTTTAGCATGAAATAAAGAAGGTTTCTTTTCTTAATTATGCTTATTTCCTTTAACTCTTTAATCTTGAGTTTCTAAGGGAATCTTGAAATGTTGACGTGGGATCCTTACTAGTAGTATTTCTTGAAAATATCTTATATTGTAGCTTCATTTTACTATACTCCAATTTTGATCATGAACCTCTACTAAATCACTCAAACCTCTTCCATTGATAGGTTATGGTTGTCCCTGGCTAGCTTTATCTCCAAATTTATCTTGACTTGTTATTCCTGGTGATGGCTTAAGCTTGCTTTCATTTTTTCCTTTTCTTTTTCCACTTGAGTCCATCTTTAGTTTTCTACTATCATTTCTTTATTCTCATCTTGCAACATGATAATTATCTTTTTCAATCCATGGTTTGCATCGAATTGAGATGCATTCCATGTTGAATTTTCCTTCTTCCACTCAGTCTTTCTATTACTTGGCCATCAAGTATTTAGTCTCATCAACATGGAACTAGTCAAGCTACTCAAGAGCAAAAAATCACATGGCGTTGTTAAGCTTACCATAAATTTGGGCCACTTCATCATGTAATTTTTATCTAGTTTGGCTTGCTACAATTGGGCTTCAGCTAACACTAGTGTTTCTTAGTTCCAATCAACTTAGACTATAGGGTAGTGATATCTTCAAGAATGTTAAGTATGTTCTTGATTTTTTACCTTGATTATATCAATTTTTCTAATGCATCTTTGTGCTGAGCTTTGATCATGCTTCCCTCTCCTTTGATTCCCATCCCTATAGAAATTTCAATGTCTTCAATCACAATGAAATCAAGGATCCATGCCATAGAGAAGTTGAGTGTTGTACAAATGTGATCAATAGTAACTTTGTAGATCCTTCCCAGCCTTCATGGAGCATCAAGATAATAGTTGCATCCTTACCAAACTTCAAAGTAACCTGAAATATGGTGATAGTTTCAAATATCTATATCTAGTCATCCCTTCTTACGTTCATTGAAATTTGCTTAGTTCAAGGAGCCATTAGAATCTCAAGCTCATCCCTGATGATGTTGAACATGTTTGCTAAGTCTTGTGGCCCTAACTTAGAACTTGTGACAAATCTTGTAAATGACTTATTGCAAGGTGATAAAATCTAGGATCAATTGCAAGTACTTGAGTACTAGCACTTATAATGCTAGTTCACATTGTATGAAGTCCAATAACTATGGTTTTTGTTGCTAGAATAGTTGTTTTCGGAGTTGATGTTCTAGCTATTGCAAATGTGCTCATTGGTGTAGCCTTAGTGTTTGGAGGTGGAAATACCTCTTGGTCCTTACACACTAGCATAACTTTCATGATCTCAAATCATGAAGCATTTTAGATCCACCTAAAAGTTTCATTTATGTATCCTACAATTCATGCTCACTTACATAACTTTTAGATCAGGTAAGGGAACACTAGATTTTTCTTCCCAAATCAATTTTCTTAGAATTTTCACTTAATCCTGAGGAAGATGAGAACAACCAGATTTACCAAGTACCACCAACTTAGGATTTCATAGCCATGGCCTATGAAATATGAGATTCTATTTAAGTACATCATGGAAAAGATGTGATAAGCCTTGCTCATAAAATAGACTTTCTCTATTTTTTTCAAGGGCTTATATTCCTTCTCTCAAATACTCTAGGTTCTCTATAGCCACAAGAGTGGATGGATATTGGAATAGTTCCTATCCGAATGTCCAGTGATAGGGGCTCCTAGCCAAGACCATAAGAGATCTATTAACAATATGCATAGTAAATTGGTTGTAAATACCAAATACAATAGGAGTATGAATTGCAATTTTTACTTGTGTACATTATTACATTCAATAAATAGAAATGTTGTGGTGCATTTAATACAAGTGAGAAAACCCTTGTTGCCATAGTGGAGAAATGATATTTTTTATAAATCTTATGTATTTTATAAATATAAATAATAAAATAATAATTAAAACTTTTCCATTATGAGATAGGTGCAACATTCATACATACAAAACAAATGTAACATATTTTCATATCACAATCCCTTTGGGGATAGGCATGACATGAACACACAGTGATAAAATCTCCTTAGATCCACCCTGGATAATCTAACATCATTCCATATAGGTATGGCCTCCTTGAGCTAGGTAGAATCATTCTAAATCTTCACACAACTATGCTAACTTATCTAAAAGAATTAATTTAATGATAATTTATAATTTTAATAAATAAATATATTAAGAGATATTATCATCAAGATTCAATAAAATAAAATTATAAATTTTACGAAAATCAAAAGGTTCATTGCACAAACATTGACTTCATGTTGATCAAAAGGTTCTAGGATGCGAAAGCATGATAGTAATCTAAGAGAGTCTCATTGCATGATGAAGTGATGACTCAAATACAAAGGAAAATAAATGGCACAATTATGCAAGAGAGGAGGAGGAATTATCATAAAAAAATGCAAAAGAAAATTATTAAAAAATAAATCCCCTTTAGCTTTTTTCTTTGGATATTTATAGTTTTTGCATTTGTAAAGGTAGCATACGATGTAAGGCAAAGCATCATGTGAGGTAGCGAATGAGGTGAGGCAACATCAATGATGTATCACCACTTACTGAAACAAAACCCAAACTATAGGTTTAAATGCACACAAATAGTTTCATGCATTCGAGTTTACATAGAGAAACAAAATTGCCATTAGATGTCTCATCATTTCCTCATGATTCAATTAAGCTAGTTCTTTAGCTTACAATAGTAAAAATTATACTAGGCATAACTTGACTTATGGTTGGCATAGAGGTGCTACAACAAGATTACACAAGACAAAACATAGGCTTTCCACCATAAGAAGAAGCACTAGGAGGTGGTGGCTATGGTGAAACAACCCCAAGCATTCTTGATGTGTATTTAGGATATGCTAGATGTCTTTAGTATTGCTCCTCTAAGCTCATCATCCTCACTTGAAAAATCCTACTTCAATTTGACATTAGTCCTTACTACTACAGTTGTGTCGAATGTGATTATTTACTCTCTAGTTTGCATTGATCATGACATCAATTTGCTTTTATGAGATTATGTTGCATGAGTTTTAACCTTCTTGTAGACATCCTCTAAATCAGTGAGATCTACCAATAGATCATTTGGGGTGGTTGTTGTTATGCATGTCCCTGACTTGGTATTTCAAAAATGAGATTTGTGACCTTCAAATCTCCTTGGTTACAAACATTTAGCTCCATCAAGTTTAATTGGTGGTTTGAGTGTTCTTTGTCTTTTAACTTATTCCACCATGGAGCCTTAAGATTCATCAAATTCATCTAGTCATAACCTTTGGTGCATGTAACACAATTGTTGGAACTTGATTTGCTATGAAAAATGATGAAATATCATATAAGTTACTTGAGATTCTATACATCCATTGCAAAAAAATTACTAGCAAGAATGATGAAAAGCATAAAACCCAAGGATAACATGTGAAACATCATCATAGTTAAGGTTCCAAAGCATGTAGGTATGCAAAACATGATAATTTTTTTTAAAAAAGCATACTTGATTTTGTTCCTTGCATGATTGAGGTATAAGACACCCAGCTCAAACAAGTAAAATAATCATTACTACTATCAACAAGGGCAAAACAACAAAAACAATAAAAATGAAAAGAAAATGAAAAAAAATGAGAGAATGATAAAAATCAAGGTAAAATGCTAAAAAACCAAGACAAAATATTGAGAAGAGGAAGAAAAATTATATATATATTAATTTTAATTATTATATATTTATATATATATTTAATTATAACTATAAATAAATTTTCATTAATTTTTTATTTATTTTTAAAATAATTTTATTTTATTAATTTTTAAAATTAGTTTTATTTTTAAAAAAATAGTGTGCACCTTTTGGTGCACTACCATACCAAGTGTAGCTGCGCACATGTGCCTCTTTTTTTTTTAATTCTTGAACAAAAAATCTAAAAAATTTCAAAATATAAAAAATATAAACAAATTTCAAAAATATAAATAAATAAATAAAGTATAAAAATTAAAATATATTAAAACAAGTTAAAATTAAATTCAATAAAGGTAGATAAACTAGAAAACATTTAAAAACTTCAAATAAAATTAAAACAAAAAGAAATAAGGAAAAACAAAATTAAAATGAAATGTTGCCCAAACACCCAAATACCATGGAAAAAAAATTTAAACAATACAATCACCGAGCATAATGCTACAATAAAGCAAAAACTTGGAAAATCATAAAATCCCATCATCAAAGTATTAGAAAGGAAAAAAGAAAGAAATGAAGGGGATCATAAAAGATTAAATTTAAATACATATTTCAATTTAAAGCTATAAATCAATTAAGCAATCAAATATGAACAAGAAAAGAAATATCCTTATGAATTGTTAATCCTTATGAAGTTGTTAAGCCCTAAGCATGAGACCAATTAAAGTGCTTTATGCAATGCAACCACCACCATCCTGTAAAAAATTTAGCATCAAGCTCACTTGCTCATAATGTTGAGCCATCAAGAATTTGTAAGTGGATCTTCATCTTAGGAGGCTCCTACCCTTCTTGCCCTTATGAATCCTGTTGGTAAGATACTTATGGATTCCCAACAATTATTGAGACATCAACATTAAACATGAGTCCATCCTTTAGATGGCCAAATCTCATCCCCTACTTTACCTTGGTCAACATCTTGCATGCACAATGATGAACTAGAGATGTACTAATAAGAAAAAATGGGATATTTGAATGGACCAAAAAGGAGAAGGGAGATACAATATTACCAGGTCCTAACCAACAATTCAATTAGCTCATGGGAGAATGAGAACATTTATCACACTTTAGAAGGGAATCTTCTTCTGGTTCCCCTTATTACTACTTATCTAACTAGTCAGGATAGACCTCCAAGTCTCCTTTTAGAGATGCAAGTAGCACTACCTCTTCCAATGTCATTTAGTTATAATTATTCAGTGGCCTAACTATTAGTGAAGCTAGATTGGGTGAACTGCTATAAAATCATCCAAAAGCCTAAGAATTTGGTTTGGTTTTCTTCCTTCTCTACACATATGTAGGGTAGGTTTCGAAATTTGATGTTACTAGAAACCTTTCTTTAAGCCATGTAGTTTTACTAAATAATCAAATCCATACATTTTCCTTTTGTTGGATAATAGACATGAATGTACCCATCATGGTCAAATAAGATTTTGACCTTCGGATCAGGACTTGATTGAAAGTAACATTTAACTTTATTAGTGTTTCATTTGAGAGTGACTTGTAGGTCTTCAAAGCCACTAGAGCTAGTGTAGTGCAATGATTAATGATTGTAGACCTACACTTATTTGGTATTTTTAAGTAACCCAACAAGTTGATCATAGATAAATCATCTTGCCTAGATGGTAAACCACCAATTTTAGGGGCATATACAAAACTCATATTCTTATTAATTGTGAGAAACCAAAAGGTCTCGAGTTTGGAATGGTAATGCTACCAATGTGTGGGCCAAAACTACTAGAAAACATTTGTTGCTCATATTTCACTATCTCATCCTTTGTTTTTTCTTTTCTTTTTTTTCTAAATATATTTTTTGAAATATTTTTATTTTTATTTTTGTTTTATTTTTCTCTTATTAATTTTTCTCTTTCTTATTTTTTTTTTCATTTCTTCTTCCCTCTTTATTTTTTTATTTCATTTTTTTAAAAGAGAAGAGGATCATTAATTTTGGAAAATCAACCCTTTGGAGAAGCTTAGAATTCTATGTTATTACATGGAGTTTTTTGCATGCATTTGATGAATCAAGCAACATACCCATGAGTTCAATGTGGCTAGCATAGGTCCATGAAATCACAAACCTTCTTTAACCACTATGGTTAGGGAGGCAACCACAAACACACGTTCCAATCCCATCAATCAATATCCATTCCAATGGTCATAGGATTTGTTGATGGTACATCCTTTTTTAGACCACAACCAAGCACTCAACNATTTGTTGATGGTACATCCTTTTTTAGACCACAACCAAGCACTCAACGAGGCTTCTAGAGCTCACACCTTAAAATCGAGGCCAACAAGATCCTTCCTTGAATCTAATAGCAATAACTTCCCCACTTGTGGCATATGATCTAGCTTCTTACTAAATATGTGTTTGATTCATTGATAATGGTAGAAGAAAATTGGATGGATAAAGTTTCATTATGTGTGCATTCCATCAACCAAAGTTCCACTTTGGACCCATTTAACACTCTTGCATCATCAGTGCATTTGTAATCTTACCCATCCACCATTTGGCTCTAAGAACAAGCATTTATAAAGCATATTAATTGATTTTCCATGAACACACAAAATGCACCTAAAAGAATATAAAAATTAAAATTCATTAATCATTAATATTTAAATAAAAATAAAAATAAAAAAATCACATCCAAAAATAAAAAATCAAAATTAATAGATCCATATGCTAAAAAATGCATACAAAATCAAAAGAATGAATAGATCAAAGAAAGATATATTGTTAGTTTAAAAAAGTATGCATATAAAAAAAATACACACACTAGCTAGAATTAAAGCACATGAACAAACAAATAAAGAAAACATACTCTACCACTGAAGCCATTACATGGAGGTCTTTCCCCCAAAACTAATTTTAAGACTGACATCTAACAACCTTCTTTTTATCAATATTACCAACTAATTGAGGATTTGATTGGGATTCTTTGTAGATTCTAAGATGTTGTTCTTGATGATTGAATTTTTAAGATTAAGTTTTCTTTCTTCCACTTATGGATGTTTTTTCTTTATCTTTACTTGAAGAAGGAGTAGAAAATTTTTTTTTTTGGTCCTTAAGACTACGATCTCCTTGGTCGTAATCTTTGGAAATTAATGATCAAGTAAAGGATAAGAATGAATCCTTAATAAAATTACTCATATTTCTTTTGAAAAAATACTTTTTTTGTGAGGTAATAACTTTCTTACCATAAGAGTTATATAATTATTTTGATACTACCCAATACTATATGATGATGAAAAATGAGGGTAATACATTGCATTAAAGAACTAGGCTTGTTTCTACTGTGGTTGATTTAAAATTTTTCCTTGTAATGGTATAGAGGATCATGATGGACACTACTAGATCAAAAACTATTGAAATAGTTATGATGGATATGGTTCATATTGATGGAACACTACTTGAGATACTTGATCCATAGCTTGTGGAGTTTCTTAATAGGAAGAAGGATGGTATGATGAAGCTTGAGGCATTGTAGAGGGCACACTCTAAGATGCCAAGTTTAAAGAATTAGATCCCATTCATTGTTGATGTCATTATTATGGCAAAAGAAATAAATTATAATACATCCATTCAAGGTAAGGCCTCTTACTCTTTTTCTTTTTAAACTTTCACCAATATTGCCCTATGGTGTAATTACTTTCACAACTACTTTAACAACTTTATTGACCAAATCCTTAACACCTGAATCATCTTTTGATTTAATACATCTAAAACCTTGTCAACAACATAGGCAAGGTTTGCTAAAGTCTTCTTAGTTTTCATGCTTTCTTGCATAAGGAATTTAACAACATTAGAAAGTTGAATCTTACATTCAACATTTATCATGTCCTTTTAACATTGGGGATTTATGTAGACTTCCTTTACATTAACATGCTTATGTCATTCATCTTCTAATCTAGTTACAAAATCTAACATAATTACAATTTGAGCCACTGATCTTTGATAAAAATTAATCATATCATACATATCCATTCTTTCATGAGTTTGCAGTTCTAGTCATTCTACTAGGTACATTAATTGATCACATTTTTTTAACCCATGATTTGAACACTAATTGAACATGGAATTATACCATTTTATGGCCACATCCACTAATTCATTAATATCTTGCTTCCATCCTATTATATTCTTTTTAACATTTACAACTCAAGCATAAGATTAAACTTGACATTAAAAGTTCTTAACATTTCTACCCAAGAGGAGATAGAATTATATGAAAGAACTTGATACCATGTGTTAGCATGATTAGTGAGTATGTGGGGAAAATGATGAAGTTTTTTCCACTCATTGTTCAAAAATTGTAGCTCAAAAATAATGAAAAATTCTTGAACATGAAGCTATGGATCATCATTCAATTGTTTGTTGAATGTAAAAATGTCAGTCATATCAACCTTTTTTATTTTTCTCTCCTCAATACTTTTAGTTGAAATGCAAACTACTTCATGAATTTGACACTAATAGATTCATGAAAATAATGGCTCATCCAAACTATCAACACCTTCATTCAAATTAAGGAAAAAAAATGAAGAATGATGGACTACTTTGAGTTACCACAAGTGTAGCTTAGACCACATGGACAAAGATGCATACATCTTCTTCTCCTAGAATCATTCGTGTTGTAGCAATGCAAGTCTCTAGGAGAAGGTCCTACCTGCTTTTGAGAATGTATGCACTAATACTCTTGCTCCATAATCATATCACAAAGCTCTTGCTTATTATGAGTAACATACTCTAATTATTGAGGCAACATGAATTTGTAATCCACCAAATCCTCAATAAATCCTTGATTGGACAAATCCTTCTCAATTACTAGATGTAGCTTTTCTAGATTCTTTGCAAAATTGTCCATGTACATCACCACATCATTCTAGTTTTCCTTGATGAAATTTCACCACAATAGGAGGTGTTACTTTATTTAGCATGTTTCTAAAGAAATTTGAATCAATTAAGCCTTTTTCTACAATTTATTTTTCTTGTTCAATTCAACCATAATTGCTTTGGTTCTTTATTTTCTACTAAATCAAGAACTAAGAAAAGGAAAATTTTAAATGTAAAAATAAAACAAAAAATTCATAGACGCATTCCTCAATAATGATGTTAATGATAAGGTCTTCCCTAGTCGAGATCATAAGAGGTCTATCAATGGTATACATAGCAAATCAATCATAAACATTGAAGATGACAAAAATGTGAATTACAAAGTCTACTTGTTTATACTATTGCATTCAATAAATAAGAATGCTATAGTATATATGATATAAATGAGGAAACCTCTGTTGCAATGGTAGGGAAATGATATTTTTACAATTTCTATGTATTTATAAATATAAATAATTCACCAATAATTAAAAATTTTTGTAATCCCTTGCAAGACAGGTGTAAGGAAGAAATTAAACACACATGCAAACCATGCCATAATCTCTTATGGGATAAGTGTGACACTAACACACAAAGTAATAAAATCTTTTTAGTTACACCCTTAATGGCCCAACATCATTTTGTACACGTATGACCTTCTCAAGCAAGGCAAAATTATCACAAAACTCCACATAGCTATGCTAATCTATCTAAAGGAATTAATTAATGATAATTTCTAAATTTAATAGATAAATTTGTTCATAAGATATTATATTAAGATTTAATAAAAAATAAAAAAATTTAAGAAAATCAAATTAAGCTTTATTCATTACATAAATACTTGACTTTGTGTTAATCAAATGGTTTTGGGTTATGCAAGCATAGCAACACTTCAACAAAGTCTGGCTACACAATAAAGTGATGACTCAAAAATACAAAGAAAAAGAAATAACATCCTAATCCAAGAAAGGAAGAGAAGATCTTACCAAAAAAATGCAAAAAGAAATTCTTAAAAATTAAATTCTCTTTTGAGCTCCTTTTTTCAAGGTATGGGTTTATAACAAAAGTGGTGAGGTAGTGTATGAGGTAAGGAAGTGCACTATGTGAGGTAGCACACCAAGTGAGGTAACACATTAGGTAAGTGATGAATCATATTTTGCAGGGCTTCGATATCAGATATTCGATATCGAGGTTGCAAATATCAAGTATCCAATATCGAGCCCCCAAATGCAATGTCGGATATCTAATATCACGAGGTATGTGCTAGCCTATAAATATAGTGCTTGGACACACGATTTCCATATAGGTTTTGTCATAGCATAGCAGAGCTCTTGTAGTTTTTTTTCTCCAAAGCTAGAATATTTTCCAAAATGCTCATAGTAGGAGTCATTGAGTGTATGGATCTTTCTTTGAGCACTGTTGTACTTGAGCATGGCAGTGTATGTAGCAATAAAGATGAGCTTTCTAATCAAACCTTGTAGAACCTTGGCTAGCTTAAATATTTTATTCATGCATTTAATGTTTTATGCAATTTCCTTTAATGCTCCTAAGTAATTAAGCTAAAGTAAGCTAGTTCACTTAAATAGAAATTAACTAAGCACATAAGTATGATCGCTTTGAGTATGTGCACGACACTTGGTAATCCCAGAAACACTTAATGTTTAGCAACCTAGTAGCATTATACGTGTTTAGGATGTGCATAGAAAGTGGATCAGATGCTTATGTTAGGATAGTTAGTTATTGATTAGTAATTAGATTAATTAAGGTGGTTCGTGAATTAAGTTTCAACTTATTTTTAATCATAGACAAATAAAATATAAAATAATGAAAAATAATGTACCTCAATTATACTTAACCATACAATTAAAGCTTCACAAGCATAGTTGAGAAGATAATAATTGTCACGATTAGATTTCACATCCTAGAACAAGTGTACTTAGGAACTTAAGGTCTGCAACATTTGACTAGATCATGAATGAATGCTTGTGATTCATATGGTTGGACGTAGGGGTACCTTGCCACTCATCAGTAAGGCAATGTACCATATCAAGTAGTACACAAGGTGATGTAGCATACCACGTGAGGTAGTGTATGAGGTTAGCTAGTGCATGATGTGAGGCACTACCAATGGTGTATCACCACTCACTAAAACAATGCAAAACTATAGATTTGCATGCACATAAATAATGTCATGCATTTTTGGTTACATAGAGATATAGAATTTTGACTAAATGCCTCATTATTTAGGATCCCAAGTGTAGATACAATGGCTTCAATGATAGGAGACAAAGATATCTCCTATCTTTATAGTAGCTTTCGCTACCTAATTGTTCCCAAACATATAGGTGTTATCTAAAAACCACTTGCCACTGGTAAATAAGATGGGCAATAGTGAATATGTTTGTAGGTACATTCTCATATCCTGTGAAGTGAACTCTAAGAAAGATCTGAAGTTTAGCTTAGTAAGTACATTGGCCACAACTACCTTGTCATTGATTACTCTAACACACTTCTTAGCGAGTATCACTTGTGTAGTAGTAGTAGTAGTAGATCATGCTGGTGCCTCTTCTTGGATAGATTATTGAGTTTGAAGTATTGGCTAGTGCACTAAGTGTACCTACTACTCTTCTTATCCATCTCCTAGCCTAGGATTACTACAACTAGTCCCATCCTTGTCCATATTCATCCCTTGGCATCTTATTTCTTTGTTGAAAAGGTTTATTAGCCTTAAGAACACATTTTGATGCCATATTTAATTACCCAAGGGGTAATTATTAGTTTTTGACATTGATTTATGATGATCCAAACCCTTATCGCTCCCTTGGTTGGACCAAAATTTTGAAAAATATGACATTTATGGTGTAAGATGATTGTGCATTTTATATTTCTAGGGCCATAAACAACTAAAAGATCATTTTATTAATTATTTTTAATGTTATGTAAAACTTTCAGGAATGGAATTAGAAAATTTTTTTAGTTCATGTCTTTGTGGCTCCCATGATGAAGAGCTTAATTCTAAGAGCTCATAGGTTTTTTAAACAGAGTCAAATGAACACTTGGATAGCAAGCTAGGATACTAGGAAGGCTTTGGAACTTGAAAATGGAAAGAACACCTTTTGTGTTTTGAGAAAATTGTGAGAGAAATGAGAAGGGGTGTTGAGTATTTATTGTTTTTGTTGTGATAGCACAAGGACTATCGTATATGTGATATGCATTTTAATTAGCATTTTAGCCTAAAATTTTGCCATTTTTATGCATCTAATGGATTCCATAACTTCTTAAGGGTTGCTAGGCTAGAGTGTAGATTCCATTGATGCTTTAAATAGTTGAAATCATAAAAGATGAGTCTTGTTAACTTCAAGTTGATAATAAATGAGAGGCTTTAGGAGAAAATCATGAAAATCCAATTTTAAATTAAACAAAAAGTAATAACTATGTTCCATAATGATGCATAAGGTTGATGAAGTTAATCATAATGCTCAAGAGAGTGTGAGATTTGTTATTGATCATGATTCCCAATAGTTATACAAGTGGGTCCTCCCTAAAGTAGACTTATGTTCATAATGACCTTGTATAACCACTTCTACAAGTATTCGTGGGCATCCTAGAATTTAAATGTGAATCATTTTCTTGTCCCAACATGCACAACTACAGTGGTTAAAATCCTACACTATGCTATATAAGACTATACAATTCATAATTGTAACATGCTAGTGAGGTGAAATGGAATAAGAAGGATTACAAAATTAGGATGTGAGGGATCTTACCATGGTCATAGTAGGTTTTGCATGTTATACGTGATTAGAATGACCATCATACTTGTCTATCAGGGTTCCAAACCAAGTTCAATCACTTACCAGTGACATTACATTGTGTCATCTTGTGCCCTCCATCATGAGACTAACAAGCCATCGCACGAAGAAATCACCATTCAATAATAAAATTGGAAAATAAATGTTAAAAAGCCTAAAAATAATTAATTAATTATTGAAATTTGGTGCATGTCTAATGGTGATGACTTTGTGTGAATCAAAGGTTGTAACCTCTTTTACTACAATTGCTTTCCCTTTATGCTTGTACGTGTCCTTGCTTGTTTTCTTCGTAAATTTCTTTTCTTGCTCTTTGGATTTTTCTTACTCCACTGTTTCTTTCATTATCTTTAATGTAAATTAAAATTCTTCATCCATGGAATCTCATGTCTTGTCAACCTTGGCTGAAATTTTAGCAAGATTTTGGGATTAACAGGGTCTTTTGTTGGACCACTTCCTCTAGTGGTTTCTCTTTTTCTAGCTCACAGATATGGATCTCCTTGTGAAGAGCTAGATTTCTATTATATTCTTATGTGCCTTCCCTCTTTTGGAATTCTCCTTTTTCTTTAACCACTTATCAATCAACATCCAGATTTTATCTACTTTGTGTTCTTATAATCTCCCTTTGGCATAAATCCCAATAGTGTCATTGGTTCTATTTCAAAGCCCATCTTTATCATTTGCCTTGGATTTGAAACATACTTTCTCAACATTGACACATGAAACACATCATGAATCCTTAATAACTATAGAGAAAAACTACTTTGATATGCCACTACTTCAACTCTTCTCAAGACCTTAAAGAGGCCAACAAACCTTAGTGTCAATTGATTTGATATCCAAACCTCTAACATATGACTTAAAGTAACTATCAATTTGATGGTGTTATTTAAAAAACAAGTGGCAAAGTTTGTTTTAATGATGATTGACTTGATAAAGGTGGAATTAGGTGGATGTAATGAGGTAGCACTAGTAAGAGGTACAACTTGATCTTGGACCTGTGAAAAGGGTAAAGATGCTATGCATTAAAATTATCTTGTGATGTCA
>MNCI01022151.1:66157-150421 GCA_015680685.1 Gnetum montanum | reverse complement strand
TATATATATATATTCTATGATTTCTTGTTGGAGTTCTCTTAATTCTAATTTTCCATGTTCAAATCTTTATTTGGGAATTTCAGTTGCTAAGAATTTTTCTTTTGTTTGTAAAACCTCTTTAGCCACACCTAGAAACATTTAAAAATTAAATCTTGTAATAGAAAATGATAAATTTTACAAAACAATGCCATAGACAATGCATAGGATATACTTTGAGTCAACACTACCCAAAAACTAAATCTACATATTTACACCCACTCAACATAGTTCAATTTTTGCAATTTCTTTTAAATGAAAATTAAATTAATGATGTTTGGACCTATTTACTTTTAAGTATTGTATTATTAGCTTTTAAAATATATAATTATAATAAAATATTTGCATAATCCATTTACACTGTCATTAACATGATATTAACATGATATTAAAACTTATATGGAGCAAATTTAATACAAATTGTAAATTACTTTTTGGTAGTATAGAATTATAATTTCACCTAGTTTTGCTACTCACAAGGCCCTGAGTTTCTAAAAAAGAGAAAAGGTTAGAGAAAGGCTATTATATCCATTATACAAATTATGCTATTGTGTCACATCATAATTTTATTAGTATTTTTTATGAAAAGTATTTAGCTAGGTGGTTGAAAAGTTTGAACACACCATCACGTTGGATTCCAAAAATGTTTAAAATTGTGGAAATTCGTGGAACAATAATACCTTTGTGCTAACCCATCCATGACGATCAAATGGGTAAATAATTCATTGAAATGGAACGGATTGGACTCATTGGCAGAAGTTTTGAATAAAAACGCATATACTTTCCCTGGTCAAGCTTTTTCTCCTTCAATTATGGTTAGAAAATTTAGGGCCTGGTCAAGTTTTTTCTGCTTCAATTATGGTTAGAAAATTTAGGGAAAACGCGTTGAGCTGACCACTTTTTATAAGAAATGCAGAAAATCAGATTCTTGGCCACCACGGGATATACTTACTCAGGAAAACGGTTGTGTTGACCCCTTTTCGTACCAAATCCCGTGCAACACGACATTACAGCCCAGCACAAACCGACGTTACCCATAAATGTCCAAAAAAGTCACCAAACGTAAGAAGATTATAGGAATGCGAATCTGAAAGGAAAACGAGAATTAGGCGGGAAACAGAAGTCCAACAGAAATTAAGCAGATTTAATACATTATTTAACTAATGCACAAAATTTATTTTGAAAAGTCAATGTCCAGTCAAATGACTAAACATGGGTAGAGAAGTTTAAATTGAGCTCAACATCAACAGCAATTATGTATTATTACACCTTCCCGCCTTCCCTTACCTCTGCAGCATCACAATGGCCGCCTCCTCTGCTGCTCTTCCTAATCGCCTTCTACTTGTGCTTTGTCTGTGCTCCTCCTTTTTATTTGTTCCTCTTGTCAAAGCTCGCCCACATCATGATGGAGCTTTGAATGATATGAGAGCTCTGATTGAATTCAAGAAGTGCATCACCAGCGATCCACTCTCTCTTCTCCACGGTTGGAATGATCATGATGCCAATGCATGCAATTGGACTGGAATCAGCTGCTCCACCAAACATCATGGTCGAGTTGTGGAGATATTTCTGGAAAATGCCACGTTGCGTGGATCCCTGTCTCCCCACCTCTCCAACTTGTCATTCCTGCAGTCACTTGATATTTACAATAACTCTTTCTCTGGTAAGATCCCATCATCCCTGGGCACTTTGCATAGGCTTAATGTGTTTGATCTATCTTTAAATGAATTTGAAGGTGGGATTCCTTATCAGATAGGAAACCTTTCTTCATTGCAATTTTTTATTGTGTCTGCAAATTCCTTGGTTGGTGACATTCCTCAGTCATTTGCAACACTCCAAAACCTTAAGCTCTTTACGAAAATCAATTAAATGGACAAATCCCTTGGTGGCTGGGAGCACTCCCCAAACTTGAATTCCTTGACCTTGGTTATAACAACATTCACGGCATCATTCCTGCTCAACTGGGCAACCTTTCTTTCTTGCAGCGTCTTGGTCTTGGTGATAATCATTTGAAGGGTTTCATTCCTTGCGCACTTGCTAGTCTCAACCGTCTCACTGAAATTTTTCTTCAGGGAAACAATCTGAGTGGAACCATTCCCCACTGTTTAAGCAACCTCACGGCTCTTACAACGTTTGATTTTCTCACAATAATTTGCAAAGTCATCTTCCTACCTGGCTGGGCAGGTTTAACAAACTACAAAAATTGGGTTTAGGTTTCAACAGATTCACAGGCAACATCCCATACTTATGGCACAATCTCACCCAACTCCAAATCCTTGACTTGGTCAATAACAGATTGTCGGGAATGACACCGTCGTGGTTGGCAACAGGCTGGACTCAACTCACGCGTTTTAACATCGGCTACAATTACTTCACCAGTGGAGTGAGCACCCCCACCCAGCCTATTCCAATCCTCCTAACTCTATCCAATTCCTCTCTTTTAAATATATTAGATATATATCACAACCTTTTAACTGGAACGTTACCACCCAACTTTGGGAGCTCCTTGCCCAATCTTCAGATTTTAGACTTATCTGACAATTATATCTCTGGCTACATACCTCCCAGTGTAGGAAACTTTTCATCTCTTATAAAGTTTCATCTGGACGGCAACTTATTCAGCAGTACCATTCCACCTCAAATTCCAAACATGAAGTCACTGCAAAGCATTCGTCTTCAAAGAAACAAGCTACGAGGCCACCTTCCCACTGAGATATCTCTCTTGAACAAGTCACTTGGCTATCTCTATCTCTCAAATAATATGTTCTCTGGTTCCATTCCTGCCGATATTGGAAAACTGGTCAATCTGCGGGAGCTGCACCTTGATAGGAATCTGCTGTCAGGAAAAATTCCTTCAGAGATAGGAGACTGCTCTGTTCTTGAAGACCTTGTACTATCAGCAAACAATCTGTCTGGGCCAATTCCACCAGAGGTTGCCGGTCTCAAAACCATTGTATTCAATTTTGATTTGTCAGAAAATAGCCTGACAGGAGCAGTACATCCGGGAATAGCAGGATTACAGATGGCACAATATATAAATCTTTCAAGCAACAATCTTTCCGGAAACATTGCATCCTACATGGATAGCTGGTTGGATGCTCGTCAAATCAATCTCAGTTTTAATCATTTCAGCGGCAACGTTTCCAAATCAATTGGTAATAAACTCACCCAGCTTGAAAGCATAGATGTGTCTGGTAACAACTTTAGCGGACCTGTGCCTGCGTCCCTGTTTCCTGCAACAACTTTAATGGAGAAATCCCGTGTCTGCACAGTTCCTCTTCAAAGAAACTAAGATTGACCAGATGGTCGTTTCTTGGTAATTTAAATTTATGTGGAAGATGTTTTGGCCTGAAAGCTTGTCTACCATCTCTTACTCAAAAACACAAGTCTCATTTTAACAAAAACAGTATTCTAAAAATTGTTCTGGGCATTCTAGGTGGCCTTCTGTTGCTAGTTGTTGCAGTGATTTCATTCATTTTTAGAAGAACCAAAACACCCAAAGGGCAAACTCTATGGGTAAGAGAAAAATTCTTAAAGATATCTATGCAAGAACTTCAAAGGGCAACAGACAATTTCAGTGCTTCAAACTTGGTAGGTGAAGGCAGCCATGGAAAGGTCTACAGAGGTGTCTTAAGCTCAGGCATGGTAGTTGCTGTAAAATGTTTCTCTTCTGCAGAGCAACATGGAATTGTGAATAACTTCAAAAAGGAATGTCGTGCTTTGAGGAAAGTAAAGCATCGCAACATTTTGAAGATTATTACTGTGGTATGGTATGATGACTTCAAAGCTCTAGTTATGCCTTTGCTGACTAATGGCAATCTCCATTCTCTTCTTCACAGCACAGAAGATGGTCAATTGACCCCATTGAAGTTGGCAATGAGAGTGAAAATACTCACAGAGTTAGCAAGGGGACTTGCCTATTTGCATCATGATTGTGATTTTCAGGTCATCCACTGTGACATCAAACCAGAGAATGTATTATTGGATAATGATATGACTGTCAAGCTTTGTGATTTTGGAATATCTCGCCTCATTGGAGATTTTGATGGTTCAACAGCATCATCTTCTCTTGCTGTAAAAGGTTCTGTTGGTTATATTGCTCCAGGTATGTGCATTTTGTTGTTATCGTTTTTACAACATCTATATTTTTTGGTTGATGATAAAGTGCATAGGCTAAATTTTAAGTAATGATTTTTCAGAGTATGGGATTGGACAAAGAGTTTCTGTGAAAGGTGATGTATACAGCTTTGGAGTTGTTACTTTAGAAGTGAATACAAGATTGAAGCCCACACATGAAATGTTTTCAGCAGATGTCACATTACCATTGTGGATCTCTAGGGCCTTGAAAGGAAAATTAGGGAATGAAAGAGGAGGAACAGTTAAAGATATAATAAAGACAGCAAACCAAGATGGAGGTGGAATTGAGATGGATAAAGATGTTGAAATGTCAGCAGTGGAAAGCATTTTAATGGTAGGTTTAAGATGCACCTGTCAAAATGCCTCCATGAGACCTACTATGAAAGAAGTTGAGCTATTTCTACAATCAGTATATCCTTTGAATCTCCAAAATCAAAGGACACTACCAACAAACTTGGAAGAAGTCATTAGTATTGTAGAATCACAACCCCCTTTGCACTTTAGAAGGGTAGAAGCTAAAACTTCAACATTTTCTTCTGATTAGTGATTCCGGGTAAGTCTTTGGAAATAAAACAATTGATTTTGATATCATGCCTTAATGATTCTTTCTTATGCTTCCTTATTTGTACAATTCATTTGTTTTTAGCATGTGGACACTTACTATCTGTAATATTGGTGATGTTGTGTAGGATTTGCTTCACCTTGTAGTGGAAGAATGCACCCTGGTACCAATGCTTCATATGTGTGAAATGCTGCTTTATTTTATAGAAACCAAATCTGTCACTTTTAATACTGAAAACAGAAGTAAAGCAAAGATTAACATTTACTTTTAAATATTTTGAATTATTGTTTAATTGAAAAAGTACACTCAACTAGGCCACCTCTACATGTCAATAGAGCAGCCCATGATGCTTATGCTTGTTCTTCTCCAGCTATGATTCATCAAAGTTTATCATGCTTTGTAATTTTTCCATGGTCAAGAATGTGTATCATGTAAGCTTTCTTCAATATACTATTTATGTTTTCAACTTTGTAAATAGTCACGATCAATGTTAAGAAATAATGTCATTTAGCCTCACGATTTAGGATTTAGGTAGCATGTACATTTACTAGTTAATTTTCTTTATATAAAGATTTCTAATAAATCATTGTATTGGTGGTGTGGGCTTTGTAGTGCCAAGGATGAAACCTTTGGGATAAGACTAATCTCTTCTGAGGTTTTTATTTTCCCTAAATAAACATTTAGAATTAAAACTATGCAAGCATTTGCTACAACCTTTGGAGGATGATAGCTCCATGATCAATTAAAGATCTATTTTCAATCCACTACTTAACTTTCTGGAAAATTTAATGTTAAACTTAGAAAAAGGCAACATCTACTTCATTCTTGTAGGTAGGGAGGATGTTCATTCAAAGTTTACTTTTTTCATTGAGGGAGGAACTATCATCAAAATGATAAAACAATTTTGAGTTAAAAATTAAAATCTTTGCATTGTCAATGTTAGTAGTTCTAAGATAGAAGAAAGGCTAGGAACTGCATTTTTTTTTTTTGGAGATACTCTTAAGTGAGTTAATATTAATGAATAATGATGGGAAATCCTCATTCTAAGAAAGAAGAAAGGCTAGGAACTGCTTTTTCTAGAAAAGATTGAAAATAATATTAAAAAGGTTACATGACCTTACAACTAGAGATATTTTGAAGAATTATATGCATGGTTGAGTTATCAACGATTTGTTAAAATATCAAAAATTATGGTAAGGTGTTAGAATCCAAAATAAGTAAAACATAGATACACCCCAAGATTTATAAAAGTTTATAATTGTCACATCCCCATTCCCAAATGAGGCTGCTAACTAATGAAAATGGTGTTTCTTCATAACAAGTGTTATTATCATCTTGATAAGACCCAAAAGGGTAGTTGTGATTAAGACCCGAAAGGGTGCATTGTAATAACAGATGTCTCTCTTAAGGTAACCTTTGGGGGTTTGGCCTCAGGCATTTATACCCAAGGTTAGAGGTTGTGCCAACATGGAAAGGCGGAGCCAGTACAAGCAAGTTGTGGGGTTGCAGAGTTGGTATAGGGAAGTCACGAAAAGTTGAGTGAAGCAAGACAAAAAGTGGATTGGCCATCCTTTCTGATTAGGTTGTAGGCCTAACTGTGGTGGTAGTGCTGGATTGTCTCTAAGGGATAGATGCCAAAGGAATAAAACCCTAAGGAACGCTCTCAAAGTATGATCCAGATACGCTATTCTATATCAATAAAGCATTCCTTTTTCTATCTTTCTGCATTTTTTCTATTATTTCTTTTCTACATAATGTTCAATATCACTTATATTTCACATTTGGCATATTTTCTTTGTATGCATAATGTCTAATATATCGTATATTTGACATTTTCCATGACAATTGGGGGTAGGATGTCATAATTGGTATTAGAGCAAACCACAAATCAAGGGCCATTCAAAACCATGGGCTAACTACAACATGAACTTGATGATGAACCTTAAAGCCACAACACATGGAAAGCCATTGATCATCATTAAATGTACCATATATTTGTGATGCAAGTTAAAAGATACCTTTCCATTGACTTCACAAATAATGGATTAGGCATCTAGATCCTAGCAACCAACAAAATTTTTTTCATGGATATCATTACCCGATAAAGATTTGATCACACCTCATCAAAATTTATCAATTACAAGAGATGTTGGTAAGATAATGATACACTAGTCTAAGTAACTCTTACCCATCTTAATACTATAATTATTAATCGATTAAGGTCATTTTTAAATTTCTTTCAAGAAAGTTAGTAACCATAACCTGAACTGATCTTTTTTTGTTGAAATTCATTATCCAACTAATCTATAAGATTCCAAGTTACCATATGTCAGCCTAGAAATGTTAGTTCAACAAAATATGATAGTTTGGTTCTTTTAATTCTTGAAAACTCAACTTAATTTTTGAACCCTAAAACTATGTTTAATGCATAATACTTATTGAGATGATTCCAATGGTACAAATTTCGTCTTAATCAGACTTACGATTTAGGAGATATTTATGTTTAAATTTTTTCATTATACATGCATTAAAATAATATTAAATTGTTATTTTATTATTTCAACAATAAAAAAAGTCAAAATTTTAGGGTCAAGAATCAACCGAAATTGCCATTTACCTATACCAAACCCTTGTTCTCTCATCAACTGCCCCAAGGTGGAATAACATAATAATAAAAAGTTAAAAAAAAAACTAAAAACTTTTAAGTGGGAGGTTGCAGGTTCAAATCCCAACCACCTACTTTATATATACATATATATATATATATAATTAAAAATAATTAAAATTTTGTTTTTGTAATTGGGAGGTCGTGGGTTCAAACCTCGACCCCCCATATTAAAAATCAATTTAAAATAAATAAATAAAAATCAATTTAAAATAAATAAATAAAATTTTTACAATGGGAGGAGACCCTGGGTTTGAATTCAAAGCGTCTGTGACTATTATTTAACGATAGCCATGCTCCACATCGTTTAAACTAGGGTTTCATTTAGAGCCCTTGATGCTTGACTAGGTCATAGATACCTTCCTAGCTGGTTCCGAAAGTGTTTGACCGGAACGAATTTGAGATATACATAATTTAGATTTAAAATATCTTTTCAAAGTATATACACTGGATTTGCAGAAGAAAATGAACAACATAAAAGTGCTGCAGAGGACTCTTAGGTACATTCTGTTACACCATCTTGAAAGCTGCCCCGAACTCGCGTACTGGCCGATGCGAGGGATGTCCCAAACTGACCTGCACTCGGAGGTGTGGCATCGTTTCTGTTGGCCGCAGAACAAACATGAGTAGGAGTACTCAAGTGCGTCGGAGCGCACCAATGGAAGATGAAGCTTCCACGAGTATCCAGTTTGCTGGGCAACAGATACTTAACTCTGGGTTGGCATCCAGAGACAATGGCAGTCGCTTTCGGGAAGTGGTGACTTGGAACGCATGCAGGAGACATGCGATTTTGGAGCGGGATGCACCTAGGTGCGTCACATGCAACACTTGAGTTCAGGAACACGCACTCTCAGTGGAGGTGCAGTGCCTGTTTTGTAACTATGACAAGGCTGGGGGTGTCCGTGCCTATAACATCCGAAGCGTTCTCGCATTTTTAGACGAAAGCTTCTGGGGATTGTTGTATACCCTTTTTGAGAGATAAAGGTTGGAGCTTTTGCCCGTATCTGAGTGCCTTCGGTTTTGCATGTCTTTGGGATGCGTTGCGAGTTGTCTCTGTTGCGCTTCGTTTCGTTTCGATTGGGTTCTCGTTGCGATTCGAGCGTTTCGAGGGGCTGGCTGAGAGCGGTTCTTAGCGCCATCACTTGGTAGAAATCATGAAAATTCTGCTGTGATTTTCTGCCCTGTGACAAGTTGGTATCAGAGCTAAAGAACGAAATGGAGGGTTTGGCAAAACGGGTATCTGTTCTGGAAGCGTTGTTGGGAGGCCCTGCGCCTGATGCTCCGACGATGGCTGAGCAAGCTTCTTTGCACCAGCGGAGGATCGTCGATCTGCAAGAGAGCAGCGACGTGGTGCATTGTGAGCTTACTTCTCAAGTGGAGCAAATCGAAGGCCTGAAGGAACGCCTGTCGTCCCTTGAGGACGATCTCACGTTGCTGAAGGTCGTCGCAGGATCTTCTTGCGGGGGTGATTCCCATGACATTTCCAAGCTGAAAGTCCCGGAACCGAAGCAATTCGGTGGAAGCCATAATGCCAAGGAGTTGGAAAACTTCTTGTGGGATATGGAGCAGTACTTTTGTGCCGCTCGCATCCCTGAAAACCAAAGAGTGACAATCACTAGCATGTACCTTGTTGGGGATGCTAAATTGTGGTGGCGGAATCGCATCGAGGATGATGAGAGCGCCGGACGTCCTCGGATCACCACCTGGGAATCCTTGCGGAAGGAACTGAAGGATCAGTTTCTGCCTCTCAATGCTGCCTGGTTAGCGAGAGAGTCCTTGCGTAAGTTGCGACACACTGGAACGGTTCGTGACTACGTAAAAGACTTCAGTTCTTTGATGCTTGACATCAAGAACATGTCGGAGGAAGACAAGTTGTTTAACTTCTTGTCTGGATTGCAACCTTGGGCTCAGGCGGAGCTTAGACGACAGAGTGTGAAGGACCTGCCATCAGCCATAGCTGCGGCAGACGGCTTGGTTGATTATAAGCTGGGCAAACCGGAATCCCATTCAAATCGGAAAAAGCCCAAGGATGAGGGGAAGAAGGGCGGAAAGTATCACGGAGGTAACAAGGAGAAGAAGGAGGGTGAGTCCTCCAAATCCAAGGGAGAAGCAACCTCCCAAGGAAAGAAATTCTCTTCTGGTTGCTTCATTTGCGATGGGCCACATCGGACTCGAGAATGTCCCAAGCGAGAGCGACTCACATCCCTACGGCTCACTGATGAATCGGAGGGCGAGGGCAGCTCGAATCCCCGATGCAACCCATTGCAGTTACTAAATGCTCTGGCTTGCCAGAAATCCTGCGCGTCGAATGAGGTACTGTTCGTTGAGGTGTGTCTCGATGGACAGAAGGTGAGCGCAATGCTAGACATAGGAGCCACTAACAACTTTGCCTCTCAGAAATTGGTGGCAAAGCTTGGCCTGACCGTCGCCAAGAGTCACAGTTGAGTGAAATCGGTGAACTCGGGTGTACAACCTGTGCACGGGCTAATCTCATCTAGCCTCAAAGTGGGTCTTTGGGAAGGGAAGTGCAACTTCATGGTTGTTCCCCTAGATGATTTTGAGCTCATTCTTGGCATGGAGTTCTTTGTGAAGGCAAAAGCCATGGTTGTGTCACACTTGGGTGGAATGCTGATAGCTGAGGAGCAGCATCCCAACTTTGTCTCTATCACGCATCGAGAGCAGAAGCCGAAACTGCAATCGGCTGCTCAGACGAATGCGGGGGTGAAAAGAAGGGAAGAGACTTTTATGGCCACCTTGATAGAGATCAAGGATGATCAGATGGTCGAAGTCCCAGATTGTGTTGGCACACTACTCTCAGAGTTCTCTGATGTCATGCCTGCCGAGTTACCGAAGGTGTTGCCTCCTCGAAGGAGGATTGATCACAAGATTGAGCTAGAGGCGGGTGCGCGGCCGCCTGCGAGCGTGCCGTATCGCATGTCTCCCATGGAGCTTGCGGAGTTGCGGAGGCAACTCGATGAGCTTTTGGAGGCTGGCTACCTCCAACCGTCGAAAGCACCGTTTGGAGCACCGGTGCTGTTTCAGAGGAAACAAGACGGGACATTGCGGATGTGTGTTGATTACAGAGCACTCAACAAGATCACCATCAAGAACAAGTACCCGGTGCCAAATGTGGCAGATCTGTTTGATCGATTGGCCAAAGCGAGGTATTTTACCAAGCTAGATCTGCGGTTCGGTTACTGGCAGGTACGCATCACCGCCGGGGACGAAGAAAAAACGGCGTGCGTAACTCGATACGGTTCCTTCGAGTTTCTGGTGATGCCTTTCAGACTCACCAATGCCCCTGCTACGTTCTGCAACCTCATGAATGATGTCTTGTATGAGTTTCTGGATCACTTCGTGGTGGTTTATCTAGACGACATTTTTGTCTACAGTGAGAGCTTGGAGGCTCATGCAGAACATTTAAGACAGGTTTTCTGCAGGTTGCGGAGCAACCAACTGTTCGTGAAGAAGGATAAATGCGAATTCGGGGTTCAGGAAATCCTGTTCCTGGGACATCGCATTTCACACGGGGAGATTCGGATGGATGACCGAAAGGTCAAAGCGATTGAGGAGTGGCCCACTCCTAAGAAGATGCTCGAGTTGCGATCCTTTTTAGGACTCGCCAACTACTATCGCCGTTTCATAGAGGGCTACGCATGCAAGGTAGCTCCTCTTACTGATCTCCTTAAGAAAGACCGAACTTGGGTTTGGTTTGAAGCCTGTGAGAAGGCTTTTTGGCGAGTTAAGGAAGCGGTAACCTCCGAACCGGTGCTTCGGTTACCAAATTTCGAAGTTCCTTTTGAACTTCACATGAATGCTTCCGACAGAGCTCTTGGAGGAGTTCTGGTTCAGGAAGGACATCCCGTTGCGTTCGAAAGTCGCAAGCTGAAAGAAGCGGAGCAAAGGTACACTGCTCATGAGAAAGAGATGACTGCAGTGGTGCATTGTCTCACGGTGTGGAGACACTATCTGCTTGGAACCAAGTTCACGGTTGTCACAGATAATGTGGCAGACACATATTTCACGACGCAAAAGAAACTATCTCCGAAGCAGGCGAGGTGGCAGGAGTTCCTTGCCGAATTTGACTTCAACTGGGTTCATTGCCCTGGGAAGAAAAACCAAGTGGCCGATGCTCTCAGTCGCAAGGAGGTTCAAGCGTACGTTGCTGCGTTAACAACAGTTCAATCGAACTTTGTTGACAAGGTTAGGGGAGCCGTGGAGGAAGACAAAACATATTGTCAACTCCGGCAGCAGGTGCGCGATGGACTAGTGCGGAAGTATTGGATTGATTCTGATCTTCTGTACGCTCGGGGTAGTCGGTTGTATGTGCCTAAGGGTCGTGGACTCTGGCAGGAGTTGCTCCGTGAGACACATGACACCCAGTGGGCTGGTCACCCCGTGGTGAAACGCATGATGGCATTGCTATCATAGGGGGTATTTTTGGCCCAAAATGGAGGAGGACATAGAGCTATACGTCCGAACTTGTCTAGTTTGCCAATTAGACAAGACTGAGAGGAAGAAGCAGGCAGGGATTCTTCAGCCTCTCCCTATCCCAGCAAAGGCTTGGGAATCGGTATTGATGGACTTCATCACGGGGTTTCCTTCGGTTGATGGGAAAGCATCCATTCTTGTGGTGGTCGATCGGTTCTCCAAGTATGCGGTGTTTGTGGCAGCACCCAAGGAATGCACCGCGGAAGCAACTGCCGAGTTGTTCTTTCGGTACGTTGTGAAGGTGTTCGGGGTCCCCAGGGACATCGTGAGTGATCGGGATGCCCGATTCACGGGGAACTTCTCGGTAGCGCTGTTTACCTTGATGGGCTCGGAGCTGAAGTTCTTCACTGCCAATCATCCTCAAACGGATGGGCAGACAGAACGCGTGAACGCTCTTGTTGAAGAGTACTTGCGTCACTTTGTGACCGCAAGCCAGCGAAATTGGGTGTCGTTGCTGGATACGGCCCAGTTTTGCTACAACCTCCACCAAACTTCTTCGACTGGCATGAGTCCTGCGGAACTGGTTTTCAGGCATCCGCCCTTGACGTCCTTGGAGGTCGTCAAAACCAAGTCTCAAGGGAAGTGTCCTGCGGCGTATCAGTTCGCCCGGGACAAGTAGGAACTCTTAGAACAAGCAAGAGAAAGCTTGGCCAAAGCGCAGCGGCGCATGAAGAAGTATGCGGATGCGCATAGGAGGGCGTTGGAGTTCAAGGAAGGGGACCAGGTGCTCCTAAAATTGACTCCTCAAATTTGGAAGTGCGTTACCGATACGCGTTTTCATAGAGGTCTGCTACCGAAGTATGATGGCCCGTTTGAGGTCATTAAACGAGTTGGACCTGTGGCGTATCGGTTAAGGCTTCCGGAACGGATGAAGCTTCATCCTACGTTCCATATGAGTTTCTTGAAACCGTACCATGTGGATGCATCGAGGCATTAAGTGCGGAGAGCGCCTCCGGGTGTTCGCAAGGAATTCACAAAGGTCGCGGTTAAAATTCTTGCTCATCGAACCGAGGGAGCCAGTCGCAAGAACAGGCGCATTGACTACCTAGTTCAGTGGCAAGGTGGAAGCAGGGAGGACGCGACATGGGCGCGCGACACCACCCTGTGGCAGTTTGAAGATCTGGTGCATACTTACCTGCGTTCGACGAGGACGTCGAACACCCTTGGCGGGGGTGGGTTTGTTACACCATCTTGAAAGCTGCCCCGAACTCGCGTACTGGCCGACGCGAGGGATGTCCCAAACTGACCCGCACTCAGAGGTGTGGCGTCGTTTCTGTTGGCCGCAGAACAAACATGAGTAGGAGTACTCAAGTGCGTCGGAGCGCACCAATGGAAGATGAAGCTTCCACGAGTATCCAGTTTGCTGGGCAACTGATACTTAACTCTGGGTTCGCATCCAGAGACACTGGTAGTCGCTTTCAGGAAGTGGTGACTTGGAACGCATGCAGGAGACATGCGATTTTGGAGCGGGATGCACCCAGGTGCGTCGCATGCAACACTTGAGTTCAGGAACACGCACTCTCAGTGGAGGTGCAGTGCCTGTTTTGTAACTATGACAAGGCCGGGGGTGTCCGTGCCTATAACATCCGAAACATTCTCGCATTTTTAGAGGAGAGCTTCTGGGGATTGTTGTATACCCTTTTTGAGAGATAAAGGTTGGAGCTTTTGCCCGTATCTGAGTGCCTTCGGTTTCGCGTGTCTTTGGGGTGTGTTGCGAGTTGTCTCTGTTGCGCTTCGTTTCGTTTCGATTGGGTTCTCGTTGCGATTCGAGCGTTTCGAGGGGCTGGCTGAGCCATCACTTGGTAGAAATTGTGAAAATTCTGCTGCGATTTTCTGCCCTGTGACACATTCCACAACTACAAAAGTGGCTTCATAGCTGCAGATCACACGCGGCAACTGTTCAACCATTCCTGACTCGACCTTACTCCAAAGTGATAAACTTGCTATTTTAGCTCCCCACTGTTAGCCGTGCATGCAGAAGCAATAAAATATAATTTTCCCTGCGGCCTTGGCCAGTTTTTTAGAATTAGAAAATCTTTTTTTTTTTTTTTTTGCCTCTCCGTTCTTTTAGGGCATCCACCACGTCACAGGTGGCATGCATTGGCATTCCAGATTTAGAGCTGAATTAGTAACTGAGCAAGGGAAACTTGCATTACGTTTCATTCAATTAAACAATCTGAAACTGGTAGGGAAACTTCATCCTGCTGTTGGCATTTTGCGCAGAATAAGCGACATGCATGCACAGACGGCGAAGTACGATGTCCGCGGCGATGACAAGATTTGGCCGGCTCAACGTCACGTTTAACAATGTCAGGATCGCAGGAAACGTGCATCCGACACCTCTGTGTGAACTCTCCACGGCCAATTTTGATGCAATTATGGAGGCCCCAAAAAAGGGGCGGCGTAGGCCTGCAAAAGGGGCCACGCGAACCTAGGGATGGGTGCACAGGCCTAGTGAGGGTGAGACATGTTGCAAAGGGGGGCGCATAGGCCTAGGCTGAGCCACACAACGTAGTCCTTTTTCGCTGATTTCATCATCGTCACTACCGCGAACATGCACCTCTATCGCTGATTTCATCATGGTCGCTACCGCCAACGTGCACTTTCATCTACTACATTGCTTGCCTCGTCTGTGTCCTTGCCCCATTGCTATCCACCGCTTAGCCACTTGGCAACCACCTCGGCCACCGCTTGCGTGCGACCATGGTGGTTGCCACTCGGCAACCACCTCGGCAACCACCTAGGCCACCGCTTGCGTGCCACCATGGCGGTTGCTGTTGTTCACAATGAAATGGCAAATTCTTTATTACATGACAAATATTTTTAATTGTCCGTCAACTAACAGAAAACTTTGAAATTTTTCTCAATTAACGAAAAATTTAAATTTTCGTCATTGAATTGTTAGTTTAAATTAGGAACTTGGGAAAATAGTTTCCAAAATTAGAATTTGGCGCGATGGTAGCAATAGAGATAAAAATTCAACAATTAAGCCCGTAGAAAAGTACTTAGACTCCATAAGCATAACTTTTAATTTCTGAAACCTTTTTCAGCGAATAAAGAGTCATTTCCTATAGATTTCAACCTTCTAAGCTCAGTGGTGAAGTTAGATCCATCCTAGGGAACCCCAAAGATTAGTTTTAACTCTTGCTTGATATAGTGCCTCAAGATCCTCAAAAGTTTACTTTTGGCATCACTGAAGCATACAATGTTCATTTTCAACATATGAACAATTATTTCTAACATTTTTCACCCTTCTAAACTCAATGGTGAGATTAGATTTATCATTTGGGCACCCTATAATTCAATGATATTATAAATTTAACATTTTAAGCTTTAAGATTTAGTACATAACCCGAGCAAATAATCTTAAGATCACTATGGCATGTCATTAGTTACACTACCAAAGTTAGTGTTCTTAAGGGGGGTAAAAAGATCACTAAGAATCAAATAATATAGTTACATGTTACTAAAATTATACATTGTCGTTAAATATTACTAAAATTAGATAATGTAATTATAAAATTAGATATATTAATTGGAGAATCAGTTGCTATATCAGTATCAGTTGATAAGCAGTCGATGTATTAGTTAATGATTAGTTAATGTATTAGTTTAAGAAACAGAACAATCTTCAACCGTCAAGAAAAGGGTATATTAATCCATTTTGCAATCAAAACATAGGACAAAACAACATGGAGATTCAAAATCTCATTTCAACAAGGAGTATGATATTCATGAAGAGAAATGATCCAGATAAGAATCCAAGAATAGGAATGAAAGTTGCAACATACAATGTGCTTGCAAGATCACTAGTGAGTGAGAAACAATATCTGCTATGTCCATCATGGGCCTTGGATTGGCATGAATATCGATATTCATGCATCTTAGTAGAATTACAAGATTTGGATATTGATGGCTTGTGCTTACAAGAAGTCTTACCATGGAAATTTCTATATCAATTTCAACCAGATTTGGAAAAGATGAGATATAGAGGTATTTATAAGCAAAAAGGTTCTTGTAGAAGTTCTTCTTTTGAGCTGTACAGATTAGCATATTGTAGGAATTACAACATAGATAGTTGTGTGATCTTTTATAAAAAAGCCAAGTTTGAATTAGTACAAAGATTTGAATAGAGTTTAGAAAATATGATTTTTGAAGTTTCATAACTTCAAGTGATGGGAAAAAAAGAACAATCAAGATTTTGGAAAAATCACATAGCCCTGGCAATGATTATAAAAGTTCATCTATTAAGAAGATGTGTATGCATGGTCAACACACATTTAATTGCCAAACCAACATGTTCAGATGTTAGACTTTGTCAAGGAGTATACTTGATTAAGCAAATAGAAGAAAGTTTAAAGAAGAAGTTATTCCTGAGTTGTACCAGTTCCATTTATTCTTTGTGGAGACTTTAATGCAAAAGTTGGAAGTAGTGTTTATCAATTCTTAAAATATGGATATGTAAAGAAATCTTTGGAAGATGAACCTAACTTGAAGAAGATCTTTTCATCAATTTAGCATGTAATTCCATTAGTCAGTGCATATTCTACTTACTTTGAATCTTCAGTAGATAAATCAAACTCTAGAATTCAAGAATAGATGATGTTGATGGATAACATTCATCAAGAACCACAGTTTACCAATTACTTTACTATGATTAATGAGGATGGGTCAACAACATTCTTCATTGAGACTTTGGATTATATTTGATACGATGTCTGATTCTTTCAAGTTACCAAGTTACTAGAGTTAATTTCTAAAGAAGAAGTTGAGAAGAATCAAGATCAAGCCTTACCATCCCGAATAAGACCATTTGATCATATACCACTTATGGTAGAATTACAATTACTTCCATCAGTTCATAAGGTTGATCAAGATCAAGAAGTATCTCACTCTTACTTTTATTTGATTGATCTTATTATTTTATTTCATAGTGCAATTTATATTTCAATTAGATAAGTAAAATATCTATGATAATAAAAATTGGGGATAAAGAATTTGCCCTGCCTTCACTTGGGTAACCAAATCCAAGTTGCACTTTGTGTGATCCTGGTTAGGACTAGTGATTAGTGGTTGATAAATCATTAATTCATCTTTTGTCATTTTCAAGTAAGTATCAAGAAAGTAATATTTAATTTTCTATATAATCTTTCTCACATATATCTTATTTGTAGAATAAGCAAGAAACAACTTCAAGTTTAAAGGAGAAATCAAATTATTGAAGCACAGGATCATAAAAGAAAGCATTGCAGCTAGAAAAAGATAGAGAACGTGGATTTGTTCGAGGATGAACAAAACCTAAAGAAGGTAGATTGTCACATCACCATTCCCAAATGAGGCTGCTAACTAATGAAGATGGTGTCTCTTCATAACAAGTGTTATTGTCATTTTAATAAGACCCAAAAGGATAGTTTTGATTAAGACCCAAAAGGGTGCATTATGATAATAGACGTGTCTCTTGAGGTAACCTTTGAGGGTTTGGCCTAAAGCATTTATACTCGGGGTTAGAGGTCATGCCAACATGGAATGGTGGATCTGGTATAGGCAAGTCATGGGGTGGTGGAGCTGGTATAGGCAAGTTACGAGAAGTTGGGTGAAGTAGGACAAGAAGTGGACTAGTCATCCCTTCTAGCTAGGTTATAGGCCTAACTATGATGGCAGTGTTGGATTACCTTTAAGGGATAAATTCCAAAGGAAAAAAACCCTAAGAAACATTCTCAGAGCATGATCCAGATATGCTATTCTATATCAATACAGCATTTTTTTTCTCTTTTTGCATTTTTCCTATTATTTTCTTTATACATAATGTTAAATATCACTTATATTTTGCATTTGGTATATTTTCTTGTATGCATAATGTCTAATATATTGTATATTTGACATTTTCCATGACATTCGAGGACGAGATGTCACAATAACTTAACGTTGCCTAGTAGAATTGAAACTATTGTTGACATCAACATTCCCATGGTTGGCATAAGCTATGACTTATAAGTTTCATAGCTAGACTCACATTGTTATTAGTTTTTAAATGGCTAGTGATGGGGTTGTGCTTATGATATGTTATCCCAAAGTTTTATTTATTAATTTTAAATTTGTAATTGTTATTATGATAATTACTAAACCGCATGATCTAATTCCAGAGTTCACATGATCTAATTCTATCATTCAAAGTTCCTTATCTTTTCCATTTTTTCTTTCTCTATCTAAATCTGTTAATGTACAAAGCCCAAAGTTGTTAACTCATGCTCAAAAAGCTAAGTTTCAACACAAGCATTTGTTAGAGGAAGTTCGTCAAAGTTTATCATGCTTTGTAATTTTTTTGTGGTCATGAATCTGTATCATGTAAGCTTCCTTCAATATACTATTTATGTTTTGAACTTTGTACATAGTCATGATCAATGTTAAGAAATAATGCCATTTAGCCTTACGATTTAGGCAACATGTACATTTACCTGTTAATTTTCTTTATACAAGATTTCTAATAAATCCTTGTATTTGTGGCTTGGGCTTTGTAGCGTTAGGGGTGAAACCTTTTGCTTAAGATTGATCCATTTTGAGGTTTTTATTTTCCTTGAATAAACATTTTATTTTTATTGATATAAGTATTATAGCAGTTAATAAGCCCAATGGTAATAACCTAGTTGAAATTTATTTGGTTAATAGAGATCTAAGTTGTCTTTGGAATATAATAAAATTTTAATTTTAGTTTCATAAAAAGAAAGTTATTTAAAGATCCTTGAGCTGGAATTGTAGCAAAGTATATAGTTCCCCAAACCTATATGCAAGGCATTATTCAAAACATTTTTGTTATTGTTGTTTCTAAAGTATTCCCTCATATCTTTGAGACATAACAGTGGTGCCCACCATATCTAAAAGTTTTAAGCATTTGTCTTCATTTTGGTTTACTACAAGAATCCATGGGACAAATCTTAGAATTCTAATTACATCCAAAGATAGAGATGTTAGGCTCAAGGTTGAAGAGATTGGCAAAGTTGAAAAGTACTAAATACAAACCTTAAGTAGTAAAGATGCTAAGGAATTGTTATATAGGACTATCATGGATTCCATTGATGGTCAGAAACAATTCCCCAATGAGATGCAAAAGTTGGAAAAAGTTAGGGACTTATGCTATGGAATTCCTATTCTTCTGCATCTCATAGGAATTCATGTTAGAGATAGATAACAGAAGCTTAGAATGCTACAAGCAAATTATTAATGAATTGAACAAGGGAGATCTTACTTCTTATTCATGCAACTACAAGCCCATCCCTAATATTTTACTATTCATTTAAAAAATTAAATGTTAATTTCCAAATTGCATTTTTAGATATCTGCAGTGGTTTGTGCATGCTTCGATTCCACTAGATAAACTAAAGTAACTAGGAGATTATTGGTTTGATAGTCGAAGAAAGCTTGTTGAAGAAGGATATGGTATAGAAAAGAGATGATCAAGTGATAGTTTATGATATTTTGAAGGCAACAATTTTAGATGAGACCAACAAGTATTTTATTCAGAATAAAAATGTTTGAAAACCTTAAATTTCTCTATGTATCTCCCTAATTTCTTTTAAAAGTATCATTACTCTTACTATCTCTTCAAATGTCGATCCCTTGTTCATCTATTTTCCTAAATTTGAAATTTCAAAGCTTGTTCAACTAATAGACTTTGAAATTTCATTAGTTTTCTCTTCAAATTTTTCCAAACCATGTTTGTTGACCTAGGATTACTGAGCGTGGGGAATTCTACATTTCCATTCACAAGTTTAGAAGGCTTTACCAATCTCTCTAGTTTAGAATTGATAAATTGCATTTGCTATAACTCAAAGAACTTTAATTTGGTGTATGTTCATCAAGATGCTTCAGAATATTTATTGTATGCAACTATTTAGAGCTTGTTAGTTTTCCTAGTGATTTGAGAAGTCTCACCTCCTCAAAGATGCTATCCATTTTTGGTTGTTCAAAATTGAAGGGTTTATTGGATGGATGGAACATGCCACAAAATTTTAAAAATGTCTACAAATTAGCTATTGCGAGAACATGGGATTCCTAAAATATTTGGCCAAATATGACTTGGCTGGAGGATTGTTTTCTACTAAATATATCAAGTGAAGATGATGCTACTACTTCTACGATACCTTTTAAATTTCTGTCTACCTCATTCTTGGACAAACTTTGATTGAATATAGGTGAGGAATTAAAGACATTGAAAGGTGATTTCAATAAGTTGCAAAAGCTTGAGGAGCTATTTTTCTGTTCCAAATTTTTGACCCAGTTGCTAGTTCAACTATGCTAGTATGCTAAAAATTTAAAGATACTCCACATAGAGGATTGCTTTTGGTTAAAGAGTTTATCTCGAAGTTAGTTTATTGACTAAGCTATGTACCTTGGAATTTCTACTTGTCAGTAAGTTTATCAAATAAGTGTTTTTCTGAAACTTTGTAACATTTGACAACTTTATCTACTTTAAAAGCAAGTGGCATGAGAGACTTCACACCTGAGTTATGCCCCTCTAGTCAGTCTAAAGGAGTTGGTGCTACAGAATTTCTTGGAGACTAGGGAACATACATAAGTTATCCAAATTGAAAACAATAGAGCTTAACAACTACACTCTTCTGAATACTTTGCCAAAAGACAAGCTAGTTTTCTGATTGGAGGATTTACTTTTACATAGTTGCACTAAGCTTAAGGCTTGGCCAAAAAGTATAGTAATATTTTCAACATTGTCAAGACTTAACATTAGCAAAACTGGAATAAGCATCCTACCTAATAGTTGTAAGAGTCTCATTAATTTGGTCAACCTAGTCTTAAATAAAATTCCCATTGTGAATTTCTTGTCTATGTTCTATTCTTTTCTTCAAAATCTAAGATCATTAACTATATCTAATTGTGTTGAGTTGATGAGCCTATTGAATGACCTTTCCAAGTTAATTAACTTAGAAAGGTTAACATATGAAAACATTTAGGTAAAAGCTCTATCCCAGGGTTTCCTAAACTAAAGCAACTACAAATTAAGGTATGATGGTACGTACTCTGGTTATCCTATGTAGTTAGACAAACTTAAATGTGGCAACTTTCCCAAAGATGCCATGGACTTAATATCACACTTAAAACATCTTACACTACTTTTGATAGAGCAATGCTATAATTTTCATATTTGCCAATAACACAACTTTTTTATGAGGCTTTATGTTTTTTTTTAGAAATGAAAAACCATTAGTAAACAATCTTGCAAATGGATTATTTGTTTCAAATTGTATCAAAAATACTTTTCATGGCACAATGTGTTTCTAACAAAAATATCTTACCATTACATAATATATAATAAGATGACTTTCAATGCTCAACCTATGTTCATTGATTTTGACATTACGTTTATACAATTGCATTTAAGAGAGAACATAAACGATAAACTCTTGCAGGTAGTATTTACTTAAATGAAGTAACCAAAGGAGTTCATATACATGATATTCTTGATGCATAATACTTCTATTCTAAATGTTATTTCTATTTCTATAATAATCCTATGTTCCCTTATGCTTTAGTTGGTAAACTTTGAAGGTTCTGGAGATTGCACTTTACTTGACACACTTTGACAGTTTTGGAGACTATTCTTGTACTTTGAGGTCATTAATGATATTTAAGTTTTCTTAAAAATTGTTGGTGGATGTTGGAAAGGTTTCTAGAGCTTTTTTTGCTAAAGATTTGTTTTTGTTAATTAAACTATGATTAGTAGAACTTCTATGTTTTCTTATAGATCCTTAGATCTACTGAAGTTGGCTTAATTATTTTATCCATTCACTATAATTTTTCTCAATAATATGTAAGTATGCTTTACATTTTTAAGAGATTTTTGTCTTCTTTGTTTTACATATGAATTTCACTATGTAGAAATGTTGTTACTTGTACAAGAGTGTAAATGTTGTTAATATGTGCCATACTATTGGACTATAAGGTTGATGTATGTTGTAGCTCTTGAATGTTTTGATATTTTATCTACTAGATTTTCAAGGTTTCAAGGTTGCTGCATTCGTTATTTTAAGGTTGCTATTATGTTCATAATTTATTTTGCTAATTTATACTTGATAGTTGTTCTTGACACTTTTTTATCTTTTGATAACTATATCCATGTTTATGTTTAGTAAAGTTGCTAGCTACTATCATATTTTAATTTTAAAAAAATGTATAAATAATATTAAAATTATAGTATATAGTTGATACTTATTAATTAATTATTTTTTTCTAATCTATTGAAATATTTTGAAAGCCAATAATTATAACACATAACATTTCTATTTTACATGTTAGAGACTAGTATAAAACTTCACCCATGACAACTCTATCCAATTTTGGTTAATGCAATTTGTTAGCTACCAAGCCACTTAAACTACTTTTGAAATTTTATATTTTCAAAAAGTGATTATTTTTTATGCAGGTTGCAACCCACTTGATTGTTGCTGTATATTTGGTATCTTTTTGAATAATTAGAACCATAAAGATCTAACTGGCCTATTCATTGGGTCTTGCTTTGGTATATTTTTTTATATGCTTGATGCTTGATGAGATTTGAGTCTTCCATATAAAATGTTTTAGATGTCTTTGAAGAAGAGTCTTCTATGGAAAAATGGCAAAAAAAAATTAACTTGGACCCATTAAAATACTACTACCCACTCATTATTCTTGATAATCAAGAAAAATAAAATAGAGTTATCCTCAACAAAATTGAAGAGTTCTTCATCCTAATATTAGCATATTTCAACTAAGAATATGCTTCTATCAAAACACAACAAACATTAAGCCTTGCAAATTGGTGTGCCTACCCTGAATTTGTATCTCTCCTATGTGTTTTGAGTTGCAAGTATCCATTAAATTTTTGTAAATCTTGGTAGTTTTCTCCTTTCAAACAAAGTTATTGAAGTCAATCAATATCTTGGTTGAAAACTAAAGAGTAATCTATTTTCTTTGTTGCTTTCACAACTCTCTATCCATCGTAAAAAAATTTCATTCCCAAGAAGATCTGACAAAATTTCATGTCGTTGCTTGTCTAATAACTCAAATGATGAAGCATCTTTTGTCAAGTGTATTAGTCAACTATGATATCATAGATGCTATGTCACATCTACTATAGCATAGCTACGTTGACACATCCTTGTCGATGCATCCCCTTCCATGTAGCTAGATGCATCAACGCATCCTCAGCAATGATGCCAATGATGAGCTCTTGGTTGAAAACTCAAGAATAATCTATTTTCTTTGTTGCTTTCACAACTCTCTATCCATCATAAAAAATTCCATTCCCAAGAAGATCTAATAAAATTTCATGTCGTTTCTTGTCCAATAACTCAAATGATGAAGCATCATTTGTCAATTGTATCAATCAACTATGATATCAAAGATTATATGTCACATCTACTATAGCGTAGCTATGTTGACACATCCTTGTTGATGAATCCCCTTCCATGTAGCTAGATGCATTGACGCATCCTCAGCAATGATGCCAATGATGAGAAACAAGTATTTTGTATGCCCAACCATATGAATCACAAGCATTCATGTGTAATCTGGTCAAATTTTGTAGATAGGACTAGTGTAGTATCTAGATCGGTAAGTATTGATCACAAGTCATTATCTTATTACTTAAACTAGTCATAGCTTTATCATATATGGTTTAGTTCAAAGTATAGCATATGATTATTGATGTTGTGTAGCTATGGCTAAGTTATATGAAAACATAAAAACTAATTATTTAATTAAACTAATTAACAATAAGAAGATAAATCCTAAACTATTCTAAGGACGATAATTGTCCATTTCCTACTTGCCATACACATCCTAAACTATGATGAAGTATCATTTGTCAAGTGTATTAGTCAGCTGTGATATCATAAATGCTATATCACAGATGCTACATCATATTTGCTATAACTTAGCTATGCTAACATATCCTTGTTGCCATAGCCATATGTATTAATGCCTATGCATCAATGTAGTGTCCTTATTTTCCTATAAATATGTGAGCATCTACCATGTATTTAACACCATTTGATTAATAGTGTAGTCAAACTCTTAGAGTTTTTTTTCTTAATCTTAGCAAATAGTCAATGAGTGATACTAGGGTGAATTTGAGTTAATAGTAAAATTTCTTATTTAAGTGGTATTGTATTTTGATACATTCCATAAACGAGAATAAGATTAAGATTGATTCATATTCATTGTAGTTTGTTAACTTAGAATAGATCTTCTTTCAATGCAATTTACTTTCCATGTTCTTAGTTAATATTTACATTTTCATGCATACTAATCAATTGGTGGAATGAGAGCAACCAGTTTTAATCATAAACACATATTTGCTTGATAATCCTAATAGTGGATGATGAGTGGCGAGGTACCCCTATGCTCAACCATGCAAATCATGGGTGTTCGCACGTGACTCGGTTGAATTCTATAGACTATAAGCACTTGCATACACCAAACTCTAACCAGCAAAACCTTGTGTTAGAATGGTCGTTGTCTTCCCAACCTCACTTATGGTGTTCTGATGTGCTGGTTAAGTGAGATTGAGGCAAATGATTTTTATGGCTTTTCTCTTTATCTTCTAGAGTCTAATTCTTGAAATGAAATGTAAGGAATGGAATATTGTGTAATCTATAATTATCCTATTCTATCTCTTAACTCTTCCTAAGATAAGCATCTGATACCATCTTCTGTGCACATCCTGAGCATCTCCTAACCACTACTGAGTTACAAAACGTTAAGCGTCATTGGGTTGCCAAGTGTTGGGTTTATGTTCGAGATGGTTGTACTTATGGTTTTTACAAGATATAAAAGAGCAATGATGATTAAAGTGATAAAAATGAAAACTTAAGGAATTATTAAAGCATAGAAATATTAAACTATGAAATGCTAATTGACTAAATCCAATTGCTGCAAGGAATGCTCAAAAAGCTCATCTTTATTGCTGGTCATGCCAATGGGCTCAGGTACATTAGCACTCAAATAAAGAGCTGGACACCTTTCTCATACCTACTGCAACACTTGGAAAATATTCTATCTCTCGTAGGAACAAACTGCAAGAGTTTCACTACAACTACTCAAAAAGATGCCTAAGTGTGGCGGAAGCACACTTATTTATAGGCTAGAATAGATGCTGCACAAATGAGGCCACATAGACTCATGGATATATGCGTCAATGGGGCCGCATCAACGCAGCCACGTATACGGGGCTCTGTATATGCAGCCCAATTGATGCATCAACTGATGAGCACTTCATCATACCCCCATGACTGAGTGAAAACTTGTCCTTGAGTTTTATTACAATTTGGAAGGTATGAGGTTCTTACTACAATACACATGACATAACACATCTACAAAGATACTAACTTTACTGATGCACAAGTGCCCGAGTATACAGAGAGGAATGAATTACAAAATGGTGGTGCTCAGAGACAAAATTAAATACCCTGATGATCCTGTATTCTCTACTGTGTCAAAATATGCAAAAATTACTAAAGAATATCACACCATCCCTAGTGGCAATAGTTCTGACAGACCTTCACCAGCGTCTGGGGCATGTGGCGGCTATGGCATGGATGATGGTTGTTACGCAGCAACTGCAACTTCCAAAGGCAACCGAAAGGCCTCCAAGAGAGCCCTCATTTTCTCTTCTTTGCTTCTAGGATCATTCACTATCCAAGAAACTTCACCAATGTGTGTCGGGATTGGAACTTCCCAAGGGCATGGAAGTGTAAGAAAAAGTTCTTTCAGATTGACAAACTAGGTAGCGAACTATTTTCGTTCGATGTTGAATGTTTGGATTAATGTCTGCAGTTGCTGGTAGTCATTCATTCATCAGGCCAAGTTCTCAATGACTACACATTACCCTTCAAAATGAGTGTGGAGAACCTCGAGTTCCAAATTTGTTGTTTCCAAATTTTGTTTCATCTCTTTATGTGCTTGGAACTCATTGTCGTATAAAGAATACAAGGTGGTCACTTGCTTTTCTAGGTCAAACCACAGCCTTCCAGCTATTAGCATAGCTAGGTTTGCATAACAGAGGTTGGTCAACTCCATGTATTCTATCATTTCTTCAACTTGCAGCTTCTTGAGGTAGATCTCAACCTAGTTGTAGGTGTTCAATCCATCGAAGATGGGTTGCCATACCTCACCTCCTTCTCTGAGCTGCTAGAGTGCTTGGTTCAGTTTCGCCTTTGCAACTTGAATCTAGTTCTCATTTACTTCCTTCTGTAATTCCACTTGGTCCCTGTAATGATTTTTAACTTTTTCAAATTTGAGGGCTTCATTTTTCCAAGCGGTGATTTCGATAGCTGATTTTGATCGCAAGGCCCAAACCTCCTCCATAGATAGATTTTAATTTTCGATGGCCAATCTCCTCACATCGACATTCACCCTGGCTAGCTCCTCCTACTGCTGGTGGATAAAATCTTTCATGTGTTGATTTTCAACACCAACATTGCGCAAGTGATGAACTTCCGTGGTCAACATGACATTCTCCTAGTGAACCTCCACCAAGTCCCTGTTTAGATGATATTCATGAGTATCTATCAAGGACTTGTCAAAGATCATTGACTCTCACTCCTCTTCAACCATCTAACGTTTGGCTTGAAGTTGTTGAAAAGCTTCATCTCTAGTGAGTTCATGGTTAAGGAGAGCTGGATCCACAAGTTGGGCCCTTAATTGGGCAACTTTCATTGTCAAGCATTGACAATTTTCTTGAGCTACTTTAAGTTGCCCCTCCAAGATGAGGCTCTTGCCCCTTGCTAAGAGCAGTTCCAACTAGGTTGTAGTAATGTTGTCCAGAAGATCAAAGACATCTGAAAGTGGTTACCTAGTTTCCACCAGTCAGTCCAACAATTATTCATGCTGGACTACAATGATCTTGGTATGTGAAGTTCTTGCGGACATCTGTACATCTTCAAGACCATGTACATTTGGTACAGGCACTACTAATGCATTAAGGGCCATAGCAATTGTGTTAGCAACCACTTCAGCTACAATTTCTTGTCCCTGGTGTTGCATCACCAGGACAGTTGCCCCGTCTCCATCCTCCAAGCGTACCGAAAAAGTAATGGCATTTCCTAAAATTTTAGGAAATAATTTTGGGTAGAGACTGTTACTTTTCAGACACTAGGATCATTTCTTATAGGTACTTGTGTCTAGGCGATAGAGATCATTGGCCTTACTCCCTCTAGCAGACTCATTGATCAAGCCACTTACTCCAGATGGCTCATCATAGGACAATAGATTGAAGGGTCTTCTCCTCCACTGGTTCCTACATATTGCTCTTGCTAGCTCAAGAGCGATTGTCAAATCTTGCATATATGTTTTGTGATTGTCTATGAGCCTGACCTTGTTGTTTGCATAGGTGGTGGAGGTGGTTGCTACACTTCTTCAAGTTGTGTGATGGCCAGTGTCTTATCTTTCATCATCTCCCACCATGAGGCAATTGGGGCATGCTGAAGTGTGTTATTGATGTATTGTGCTATCCTTGACCATTTGCAAAATTTCTTGATTAAGCAGGGAAAGGGTAGAACCCACCTTCCACATTTGCTTCAGCGAACCTTTTCTCAATCTCCATAAACAATAACTATGGAAGGCTGATTGGGAACTTTTTGCTTAGAGTGGCACATGCACGAGCAGAGAAGGTCATGATCTTATTAGGTCTTACCATTGGATTCAAGTGGTAAGACACAATTTTTGAGTATACCATCTCTACAGTGGTTAAAGTGCCAAACTCCTTGAGATCTACCCCATAGTATCACCTGATCCATTCCCCTTTTACCTTGGGATTTGCTTACTTAGGGATCTCCACCACAACAGCTTTGGTCTCTAGCAACCCTAGAGCTTGTGAGATTGCTTCCACAAAGTAAGAGACATAAATATCTTTGATTCTTACTTTGGACCCCAGTTGTTGATTTTTCCAAAAGAGATAAGTCTCTCCTAAATACCATTCACCATTAGATGTGATGATTGGTCACGTAGGAGAGTTCTGCAATTGGGTCTTCACGTCTTCTAGTGCATTCTCTAGAAATGGTCTGAAGTTCAACTCTTGCAGGACCATTCATTGCACCTCCCTTGGCCTAATAGCATCAAGAAATGCTTGGGTCAATGTGACCTCAAGTCATGGTGCTATCACCAAAGTTTCATCCCCTTGCGATTGTTCACTGCGGATCTCCTCTTCATGAATTTAATGAACAGATTCCACATTAGGTCCTTCATGGAGGGGGCTAGTTTCATGGGAGCCCTCCATTTGCTTTGGATGGCGCACACCTCATTCTCTTCCCATTCTTGGTCACTTTTCCCTTGGTTGGGATGGTCCTTCTCCCCTTGGATGCCTCAATTTAGGTGCCATATGCAATCAAGCATAACCATTAATTAAAATGTGCACAAGTTGCTCAAAATGATCCTTATACACCTTCTCATCTTGACCAAGTTATGGTACTAGCACGTGCATCCCATTAGATTTCCTGGAGTTTTAGTTGATGGGTTTGAAACAAAAAACAATAAGGCATGAGTTGTAGTTTAAACTGTTGTTTTTGTTTCTTCTCTTAAGAGGTGTTAAGTCTTTAATAATTGTAAGTGTAATTTTTAGTATCTATAGATCTCACCACCACACTCTCTCTCTCTCTCTCTCTCTCTCTCTCTCTCTCTCTCTCTCCCCCCTCCCCACCACCACAATGAAGAGCATACCTCCAATTGCAAAAGAGAGAAAAGATAGGTTGATGAAGAGCATACCTCCAATTGCAAAAGAGAGAAAGGATATGTTGATTCGAACTCGTGGTAGAAAAAGTAAGTGCTTGGAAAGAAGAGGTAAGGCAAAAAAATTGAAAAAAATTCCCCAATTGGTGTGCAAAGTGGCCAAAAATTGATAGCACAATGGGCGTATATATAGAGTTTTTACATTGCATTGATGGGGCCATGTATACACAGATTTGTATATGAGGCCCAGTCAATGCAAGGGTGTTGCAATTGTTGACCAGCATTGACCAAACAATAAAAAGCCTGAAACATTGAATTAAGACACCAAATTGGGGTGGTGTAAGAGCTGAGAGATAGAGAAAGGTATGTGGGATGAGAAAAAGGGTCAAAGGTAGGAGAATGTGGTGAGAAAGAACTCTACAGAGAAGAATTCGAGTGATGGTGTGCATAGAAATAATCAATCAAAAATATCAAGAGGATGGGAGACTAATGAATAGAACCAAGAATATGCAAGTGGGTCCTCCCCATAGTAGGTAGTAGCCTTAGTAGCCCTTGCATATCGTCAACACCGGAGTCCATGGATCCTAGATTCAATGAACAGTGACTACGAGTTAATACTTACATCTAGGAGAACCTGCCGAAGCATTAGGAGTTCATGTAAATCATGACAAACCATCAAAACATAAGATCGACAATGAGGTGAGTCATGGAGAGAAATGGGTGAAGAGAGGGAAGTGAGAAATGGAATTCTGATTACCAGTCACATGAAACCCTAGGTGAAGCTTGTGGTTAAGTGACATGGTAGGATCCATCCTGAGTTCAGACCCAAAACCAACCACATACAATGACATCACAGCAACATGCGAAGACTCATCCACCCCCAAGAGTACAAGAATGCACTCATGAATAACCACCACTCCAACATGCAGGAGAGGAAGGAAGTGAAACGAGACAAAGTTAGAGGGGATGAAGTAGGTCCCATAACTAGTGCTTGTGGCTCGTTAAAGGCATTCTAAGGGGTGTGATTTGAATTCCCTCATAGTTATTATTGAATTTTTATTTTTATTTTGTGGGAACCACACCAAGCAAAGACCCATGCTAGTTTGCATGCATTTGACCAAGGAGTGTGCTTTGAATCCTCATGGTTTTTTTTTTGGATTTTGCAATGAGGACCACACCATGCAAGGACAAACTGCCAAGGAACTTTCGCATATGAGAGGATGTGGAGCGGTAAGAAATCCATGAGGAAAACCTAGGAAATAGAAAAGTACAATGAATGTTGCATTCCCCTTGAAGTCACATCCTATTCAAACCATTGGATCATCTCCAAGTCTGGGAACTACACAAGTCACAAATTAATTAAATTTTTTTTATGTGAAGGGGATTTTCATGTTTCCAAAAGGAGGAAGACCATGGAGTGGATGAATGGGTGGATGACATGGACTCACTGCTTGTTTTTATGAGATGAAAGCATACATGACTTCCAGAAACCACAATGCAAGGATGGGAACAAGATATGATAGGTGGACCAATTCATGCAACTCATCACAACGAGAATCATTTGCACCAGTACATATGATGATAATAAGATGGTTTATTAGTAAACAACTAGAAATTAAACACACACACATATAAAGAAAGAAAAAAACAAACAGAAAAGTAAATAAATAAGAAAAGAAAGAAAGAAAAACTAAGTAAGAATCGGAAAACATATGAACGATGTTGGAAAACAAAAAAGTATAAAAAAAAAGTTTCAAAAATAGTGAGGAGCTTAGTAGAGTGGATTAGCATGGAGAATGGTCTTCACCATGACTAGGTGGGAAGGGGGAGACTCAAAAAATGGAACAGGGTTGTCCCTGTGATGATATGGTAGTAGCACTAGTTTGGTGGAGTTCATGGAAAGGTTTTAATTGTTGTTTATTAACTAACTGTGTTCTTGTGGGGTCCTCAAGTTTCTGTATAAGCAAGGCCCTAGATGGGAAGCTTTCAGAGACAATGTAGGATCCCTCTGATAGTGTTTGAAACTTGGTATGTTTCAGTATGTGTGTGGGGTTCCAGTAGAGTACCTTATCTTCAAATTGAAATGTTACCTTTAGAATCCTAAGATTATGACATTTTTTATTATAGGCCTTATGTATCTCATTTGATGATAGGGCTACTAGTTGATTCTCATCTAGCACACTTAAATTGAAAAGTCGTTTGCATTGTGCTAGTGGCAGGTTAAGGCCTAGGTCATTAGCTATAGATAGTATCCGGAGTTCTACTTGGATTGGAAGTTTCGATAACTTTCCATACACTAACTTGTAAAGAGAGTAACCTATAGGAAGTTTCCAGGTGGAGCAATAGGCCCAGAGGGCATCGTTAAGTTTCATGCTCCAGTCCCTCCTATATTTATTGATGGTTCAGGTGAGGATTTTGGTAATCTCCCTATTGGTGACTTTGGCCTACCCGTTGGCTTGGGGGTGATAAGGTGTTGTAAATGTATGGGTAAACCCCAAGTGTTGCATGAGTTTATGAAAAGTGATTCCCATGAAATGAATTCCATTGTCTGAGATGAGTGCATGTGGCACTCCAAACCTATTTTCCATTTGCTGTTGGACAAATCATGCGACAATGTTTGAGGAACAATCAATGATTATTGCCACCTCTACCCACTTTGTGCAGTAGTCAACAATGATAATGATGTATGCCTTACCGTTGGACATGGGTGTGATGGGACCTATCAAGTCGATGTCCCAAATGTCGAAGGGTTCCAGTGGTTGCATCCACTATTGAGGTCTCTCCATTTGTGCAGTCATCCCACCATCTCTCTAACATCGTTCATAGGAGTGGACGTACCATTGTGCATCCCTGAAGAGTGTAGGCCAGTAACATCCTACAAGAAGGATCTTAATGGTCATGCATCGTCTAGCATAATGGCCCTCACAAGGGCCCTCGTGAGCATCTTGAAGGACGCATAGTGTATCATCATTAGGGAGGCACCATCGAACCAGGCCATCTACACACAAATTATAAAGTTGGTCATTGATTTCCATCAAGCACTTGGCCTTATGGAAAAACTGTTGTTTTTACTGATGGTCCGACTTCTTTGGCAATTATTGGATTGTGAGATAGGTGAGGATGTGGCTAAACCAAGATGATTCTTTGGGCATCTACTTATCAATTGCTCCCACAAAGAGGAGTTCATTTGGAAATTGGTTAGAGAGTGGCTCCTCCTCTTCTACATCATCCCATTGCAACTAAGACAAGAGGTCAGCAACCACATTCTTAGTTCCCTTTTGGTCTACCATAGTGAGGTCAAATTCTTGAAGAATAACCAACCACCATATGATATAAGGGCTCACCGTTGGTTTGTTTATTAGGAACTGAATGGCACTGTGGTCGGTATGTCTAAACACCTTGTACCTAAGCACATAGTGTCGACATTTTTCTAAGGAAAACACCACCGTCATTAACTCCTTTTCGGTGGTGGTGTAGTTGAGTTGAGCACCCACAATGCTATGGCTTCCACTATGGATATAGTATGGACATTTTTGGTCATCCCACTATGTAAGCATGGCTCCCAATGCATAGTTGGATGCATCCATCATGATGTGGAAGGGTTTGGATCAATCATGTGTCCATAGAATTAGAGTTTTTATGAGTTTCTATTTAAGTGTTTGGAATGTAGATTCACATTCCCTGGTCTAGACAAATGGAGCATCTTTGTTTATGAGTTCCACCAATAGCTTGGCGATCTTTGAGAAATTTTTGATGAAGTGTCGATAGTAACTAGTGTGTCCAAGGAATGATTGAACATCTTTTAAAATACTTGGTTTCCTAGTGATTCCTTGGATGATCCTAATTTTTTTAGGATCTACGCTAATCCCTGCTTGTGAAATATGATGCCCTAGAATAGTGCCCTCTTGGACCATTAAGTGGCTCTTTTGCTAGTTGAGTCATAGATTACTTTCCACACATCTTTTCAGAACTTGCTCAAGGTAGTCCAAGGCTTGTTCAAATGTGGCTCCATAGGTAGAGAAGTCATCCATGAAGACTTCTACCTCATTATCGATTTGCTACTGGAAGATGTTGAGGACAAGGCATTGGAAAGTGGTAGGCGCATTACATAGGCTAAACGACATCTTTTTATATGAAAAATTCCCCTAGGGACTTGTAAATGTTGTCTTGGAATAGTCTTATGGTGCAATTTTGATTTGGTTATAGCGACTATAACCATCCAAAAAGCTATAATAACAATGCCTTACGATGGTATCCAACACTTGGTCCACAAATGGGAGTGAAGTGATCCTTAAAGGTAGCCATGTTTAGCAATTGAAAATCTATACAGACCCTCCATTTTCCATCCTTCTTTGGCACAATAATGAGTGGGCTAACCCATTTGCTATCCGTAATGGAGTAGATGAACCCTGCTTTTAGCAACTACTCAATTTCATCTTTGACAACCTGCTTCAATTTGGGGTTCAACTACCTTTGTGGTTGTCATCGTGGCTTCATGGAGGGGTTGATATAAATCCAATGTTGGCAAACCCTGGGATCAACTCCTGTTAATTCAAGATATGACCATGCAAAAGAGGCCTCCCATTTATTCACCATCTTCAGCAACTTCTTCTTTTACTCAAGAGCAAAGGTAGCATTGATAATCATCGGCTTACCATTCTGCAAAAATGCATATTATAAATGGGCAGGTAAGGGTTTGAGTTCCAAGGGCTCCTATTTAAAAATTTTATGGATTTGCAATTTTCCCTAATCATCATGGTCATCAATAGTGGATACTTGTTGATGGACCTTTTCCAAATCATCCATGCTTTCTCAATAGGTGCGTACAAGCCCCTTAGATGGTTCTATGCATAAAGTGCTACTAGTAGGGTTAGTAGTCAACTATTGGGTGCCTTCTTGATTTGTAGCTGCTACGTACATGCATTGTTGAACTTGCAATTTTTCGGTACATCGACTACATGCTTGAATAGATGTCTGCCTAGCAAACCATAGTTTTTGCACACAGTTGCACCTGCAGTCACTATACGCAATGCATGGAATGCACTTGTTCTCAATCTTTCCAAAAGGATTTTCCTTTGAAATTTCAAGGAAAAGATCTCAAAGTCCCAATCGTGCATCTATCATGCTCAGCCAAGCTCTTCCCATTATGATTGGAAAGTTCCCCTTGTAATTCTCAACATGAATGACAAGGAAGTTAGCAAGACAGGACCATCCACAAATGGTGATCATAATGTGTTCCACTAATCCCAAGGAAACAGTAATGGATTACTAGGCCAACTTGAGCTGAATTTTGCTCTTCTTTAATGGGGGCAGGTTCCAAGTCTTGTACATGTCATGTGAAATCAAGTTGACTCCCGACCCTGAATCTAGAAGAGTCTTACATGGCTCATTTTCTGCCACTTGAAGATAGATGAGAGGGCTTTTTGGATTGGTCAATTTCTAAGGAAGATCATCTACCTTTATCTAGTCCATCACAACATGTGTGATCACGATGGTCTATACATTAGAGGGTGTTTGGGTTGAAGGTTGCTTGAAGGGTGGAATGGTGGAGGCGATTGGAGGTTCAAAGGTACTAGCCACAGGTGTATGTGAGGGTATGTTTGGGTTATTAGGCCAAAAAGGGACATTTCTATGCCTTCACTTCTGATCCACTTGGCTAAGGAGCCGATTGTAAGTTGATATCCCTCGTAGCATTACATTGTTGTGGTTGTAGTGGTATTACCCCCTGCATAGGTGGAGCAAGTGATAGCTGAGTGGGGTGTTGCTGAGTAGGGATGGTAGGAGAAGGTGCTGGAGGATAGTAGAGATGTGGGTTCTCCCTCATAGGTGACAAATATTGTGATTGGAAGTATTCTAGGGGGTGGTAATGATTTTAAAAAGTCACATGACTAGAAGAGTCTCATGGGGAGACTGGTTGCTGAACATAGTACCCATAGGGATTTGGCTACCGATAAGGGTACTGCTACCTTGGAGGTGGCATCCCCCATGATTGTGGATGCTACGATTGCTAAAAATATTCATAAGGTTTTGGTGGTGCTCCACTTGGATAATATCCTTGTTGTTGGTGGAACTACTTGGGATTGCCTTGTGGGTAAGGCAACCATTAGGGTGTTTGCCTCTTTGTCAAACGAGGATTCAATGCATACACCCCAAACTCTTGTATATGCAACACCATTGCACAACACCACTTAGGATGTTTGTATTGGCATATGTCACACTCATCATCTCCCTTTGTATCAGAGTCTGCAACTTATTCTGCTACAAAAACTTTACCCTTACCTTTATGGTAGGCATGATTAGCTTCCTTTCTCCTACACCGATTGTGATCATTACTTTGCTCTTTGTACTCCTCTGTGATTTTTAGAACACTTTGAAATTTTTCATCCAAAGAGTCCCACATCTTGTCAACCTTGGTTGATATTTTAGAAGAAAATTTTTGTAGGGGAAAGGTTTTTTGGGTGACCGCTGCATCTAGTGGTGATTCTTCCTCATCTTCACAAAATCGAACTTCCCTCTTTCTGATGGAGGGATCCCAATTATACTCCTCTATACTTTCCTTCTTTCTAAGTTCCCCCTCTTCTTTAGCCACTTGCTCAATTAAGTGCTATAGTTGATGGACCTTGATCTCTAATAGTCATCCTTGGGTGTACATGCCAAGGGTCTTTTTGGTTTCAAAGTGGAGCCCATTAATGATATAGAAAAGCTATGCCCATTAAGAGTAGCCATGACTAGGGCATCGATGTAACAATGAGTAGTATCTACTCATGGTTTCATCCAAGGGTTCATGACCACCTTGCTTCCATCCTTGGATTTGGCATCTCAGGTTAGCCACTCTGGAGTAGTTTTGATACTTGGCATTGAAGATTTCCAACATCGTGTTCCATCTCCTAATTAATTCTGGCTCCAAAGACCGGTACTAGCTTTTTGCTTCTTTGATGAGTGTGTGAGGGAACAACTTAAGTTTCTACTAATCATTATCTATGTTCTACAGGGTGCAAGCATCATGAAATGCTTGCAAGTGAGTTTGTGGATTACAATTATATTCCCCTTCAAATTTGGGGATGTTATTCATGTCAATGCGCTTGATCTGACTATCTTTCAAATGCCTACTGGGTATTTGAACTACCTCGACAATATTAAGCATACTTCAAGTAGCCAATAGTGGTTCATCCCAGTCATAGTCCTACTGAAGACCACGATGTTTGCGATGATTTTTGCTACCTCTCCTTTCTTGACAGTGAGACTAGCGTGATTGGTCATGCCCTCCCTCATGTCGTTCCCTTTAGCCCTTGTGACCACCATCACCCCGATCCTTCCTACCATGGTTACAATCAAAATCAAAATTGGGTGAAGATAGAGTGGAGTGAAAGGATGGAGAGGAGGAGGGGGAATTGCCACCACCCAGGTGTCGATCTCCTCCTCTACTCTGATGATGGTCCTGATCTTCATGTCCATCTCTTTTTTTCAGCATGATCTTTCCTGTGTGACCCTCCATCCTCCTGGGTGTCCCGATCACATGATTGCTTGCTTTGAATGATGGATTGAATGATCTGATGCATCAGAGGAGGTTCAGTTGAATGAGAATAATGAAAGATAGGTTCCTCATCATCATGTAGTCCTTGTAAGAATAAGGGGTTACTAAATTGCTTCCCTTCATGTGTTCATGCCATTTTTCCTACTACTGGTCTCATACACATTGTGCCTTAGTTGGATGATAGTACTAGTAGTCATGGTCCTCCATGACATACTCCACACTATGATCTTGAATGCCTAGTCTGGTAATATTGTGAAACAACATTCCAGGAGCTGATTAGTTAGGTGGTAATATGATGTTGCCCTCCATGTCTCGCTAGAGAAAATGTTCATCTTGATGTAGGAAAAAGGTGAAGTCAGGGACATATTCATCTGGATGCGTGTATACCACCGAACATTCTTGTGGCACTAGTGGGTTGGAATCATCTCACCTATGAGAAGAAGACATTTCGAATGTTAGATAATCCATTGATTGATGTACCTTACTTTTTACTTAGATTGCCTAGCGTGCGTAGGTTTTACTATCTTGGGTCCATTCCAATGAAGTGAATGATAATTTTGCTAAGGTTAGATGGCACATGTAAGACTAACAATCCCTAACAATAGTGCCAATGATGAGTGGTGAGGTACCCCTACACCCAACCATGTGAATCACGGGCATTCACATGTGACTCTGTTGAATTCCGTAGACTGTAAGCACTTGCATACACCAAACTCTAACCAACAAAACCTTGTGTTAGAATGGTTGTTGTCTTCCCAACCTCACTTATGGTGTTCTAATATGATGGTTAAGTGAGATTAAGGTAAATGATTTTTATGGCTTTTCTCTTTATCTTCTAGAGTCTAATTCTTAAAATGAAATGTAAGGAATGGAATATTGCATTATCTATAATTATCTTATTCTATCTCTTAACTCTTCCTAGCATAAGCATTTGATCCCATCTTTTGTTCACATCCTAAGAATCCCCTAACCACTACTGGGTTACCAAACATTAAGCGTCATTGGGTTGCCAAGTGTTGGGTTTACGTTCGAGATGGTCATACTTATGGTTTTTACAAGATATAAAAGAGCAATGACGATTAAAGTGATAACGATGAAAACTTAAGGAATTATTAAAGGATAGAAATATTAAACTATGAAATGCTTAAATGAATAAATCCAATTGCTGCAAGGAATGCTCAAAAATCTCATCTTTATTGCCAGTCACGCCAATGGGCTTAGGTACATTAACACTCAAATAAAAAGTCAGCCACCTTTCTCACACCTGTTGTGGCACTTGGAAAATATTCTAACTCTCATGGGAAAAAATTGTAAGGGCTTCACTACAACTACTCAAAAAGATGCCTAAGTGTGGTGGAAGCACACTTAATTATAGGCTAGAACAGATGCTGTGTAAATGAGGCCACGTAGATGCATGGATAGATGCGTCGATGAGGCCGCATCAATGTGGCCGTGTATACGGGACTTCGTATACGTGGCCCAGTCGACGCTTCAATTGATGAACACTTCATCAATGGGAATGTGAGTTTAGGACATGTACAATAAGCAAGGAATGGACACTCATCATCCTTATGATAGTTTAGGATTTATCTTCTTGTTGTTAGTCAAATTAATTAAATAATTATTTTTTATGTTTTCATATAACTTAGCCATAGCTACAAAACATCAATAATCATATGTCTTACTTTAGACTAAACTATACATGATAAAGCCACCATTAGTCTAAGAGAGAAGATAGTGACCTACAATCAACACTTAACAATCTAGATACCATATTAGTCCTACCCATGGTATTTGACCATATTGTACATGAATGCTTGTAATTCATATGGTTGAGCGTAGGGAACACTTGTCTCTCATTATTGACATTGTTGCTAGGGATGGTACTAGTGATCTATACTAATGTTATTATAAAGAATCATTATAAAAGAATTAGCATTTTATCTTTGAGGAAGTATTAATATTTTTTACATAAGGTCAATAGTCCATTATACTATCAAAACACTAGTAGAAGTAATGATAGGATCTATATTGAAGAAAAATAGAGTGAACCACTATAAGTAGGGATCTCATATGTACATTCAAACACTTACTACATTGAAATACTACATTCAGTGTCATGGACAATCCTAGAGGGGATGGAATATGTCATAGAACAAGGAGGTCTCAAGGCGTAGGACCTCTAGAAAACCTAGAAGAGATTAACCAAGGAACCATAGGGGAAGACATAAAAGCCATGGTAGTTCTCCTAGTTCACCATCTTTCTTTTCATCTTCAACATCTAGTTTTGACAAAGATGAATGTAGGTATGGAGATATAGCTCCACTAAGTGGTCAAGATGAAGATAGAAATAGGGATCAACAACAAGATATAAGATACCAAAGGGAGCATAGATGAGACCATCATAATTAGACAAATAGAAATAGAGATAGGAATTATAACCATGACATGTTTAATAATTATGAATCTTTGTTGACTATTAGAAGCATGATATAGATTAGGAAGACAATTAGAATATCCCACAAGCATCAAAGGGAAAGTTACATCAAATGACTTGATATGAATAACATTTTTAAATTTGAGGGAGGGTACAATTCTAATCCAAAACATTATTTACAATCCTTCCATGATGCCTGTGCCTTACAAAATATTAAAAGTAAGTGGTAAAAACTTAAGCTCTTCCCTAAAATACTAATAGAAGAAGTTAAAAGTTGGTATAGATCATTGGAACTAAATTTAATCTACTAGTAGTCCACAATGCATGAGCTCTTTAATGAGAAATACAAAACCTATTCAAGACTGCCTAATCTAAAAAAATAAAACCAAGAGTAAAAGTAGGTGAACCATGAATCCCTTGATGTGGTCTTGGGTAATCCAGAAATTTTCTAAAAATGAGAAACTTCTTCACATCATAGATAGGCTTTGTAATAAAACAAGGGAGACCCTTTAGATCTATGCTTAAGGAACGTTATCAAAACTAAGAGTTCATCAAATACAAAGGTTAATTAAATATGTGGCAAAATAAAAAGGAGAGTTATGTAAAAGGGAGAGTGTAGAGGAATATAATTGAGATCAAATTCTTCACAAGAAGAAGGTCCCTATTTATGATAAGGAAGAATAGGTAACTCTTGATGAGATGATTTTACATAAAACATTACCAATAAAAAAGTTTATCATTGAGATTAAGACAAGGATAGATAAGATATAGGAATTGAGAAATCAAAAAGTTATAAATAGATTGAAAATCATGGATGACAAAGTAAATCAAGTAGGATTAACTAATCAAGATAAGAAGAGGAAAAAGAATAAGAAAATAGATAGGGACAATTATTGGTAAAGTGAGAAGCATGCATCAATGGAAGAGCTTGTAGACTTAGGCTTAGAGGAGGAGGATGAATGTGACATTTGCCAATATAAAAATCCAAAGGACGATTGCCGAATTATTTTATATTTACAAGAGTTTGAGCATTTTACTTGGAATCCCAAGTACATGTCAAAGCAAATGTGTAGAATATTTTCTTATTTACAAGGTAATTATAGATAGTCCTACAACCAATAGTACTACCTAAGTGGAACTCCTTATGAACCTTAAGACTAGTAATATCCCTATTGCCAACTAAACTCACAATCATGGTAGATGCCATCACTAGACTAGTAATATCCCTATTGCCAACTAAACCCTTATGGATACTCTCATACTCTCCTCCAACATATGTCATTACCAACAATGTAGATAGAATTAGCACCACAACTAAGGATCAAGAACTTAAAAGGGGGTTGAATAGGTTCCCCAATTAAAATTGCTATAGCCACCAAAATCAAATACAACTTTTATATGGTTCCCCAACTTGGTACATCCACATCCAAAGGGTAGAATTCATGCATACATTCAGACTTTATTTATTTAAAGAATGGTTTGAAGAAAATCACAACCTTTACAAGATTTAAGCTCCACTCTAGAGTGTTTCATGACTGTAAAATCATTCAACCTTGCAAGGTTCCAAAAAAATTAAAATGTGGCTTAAAGGATCCCATAACTTTTACAAACATGAGCTCTGCTCTAGAGTATTCTGTTGCTACAAAATCACTTAACCCCACAAGGTCCCGACAAGCTCAATGAAGATGCCTTCCTAGAAGAAGCACATCAACTCTACAAGGCTACAAGAAAGTAGGAAAAAAGAAAAAAGATGGAGTGTAACTTGATTTACAAATCCCTTACACTTCAGGCTCAATACAATTAATACAAGCAAATGATGATACACTGAAAAATAAAGATAAATTCTCTAAAGTATCCAATAATGAATCTTCCAATGAATAGTTCTTGCACAATTCCCAAGGATTTTACTTTGTCTTATATCCTTAGAGTTTCCAAAAACTTCTTGAAATTTGTGCAACTACTATTAAAAAACTAGTATAGACATCTACTTTGAGGATGAGACATCTATTTGTGACTAGCTTTAATGTAGGAGAGACATCTACTTCAAGTTGTGGACGTATACTATGAGATGTCTTACTATAAACTTCTATTGTGCTAGATAGAAATCTATTGTTTTAGTGAGACATCTACCTTTCAAATACACTTTGAGATTTAAAGCATTTTTTTGGCCTTTTAGCTTCTCGATAGTCCTTAGAAAATCTTCATTTGACTCATAGACTCCATTAACATCCATGTTCTTATCTTGTTCTCTTTAGTTTTCATTTCATCATTGTAGCTCATGTTCTTAAAGTCTTGTCTCTGTATTTGAAGTCCTTTGTTGATTAACTCTCTTATGGTCCTGGAAGATCACACACACATACATTCTACATTCTCCATTATCTCTAAGGTTTTAACATACCAAAAGGTTAACAACAACCTCAATAGGAGAATGTCACTCATGCTACGAATGTAAAAAAGGACATTAGTACTAGTAGTCCTAAGCACATGTCTTGGAAACATCCTTTCTTTAAGAAGGTTTCCACACGTGTGAATACAACTAGTAAACCTAAAAGCTCATCAAAACTAACATCAGGCCAATGTGATGCAACTCCTTTCTTGGAAAAGCAATGCCTTCTAATCCTACACAAAAGCCAAAAATCATTACTACTTCAAAATTAAATATAAAAGTTGAACCTAAAATTGTGGAGAGACAATAAATTGCATGCATTACTAATAATGATAAAGGATGTAGTTATGAGATAAAAGTTCAAAGTATTAACACAATCCCTATACCAACCCACAACAAACTTGAGGAATAGGGGTGTGAATAAAACCATGTCTACATAATAGCCACTAAATCAAAAAAATACTTAGTAGCTAGAAAATAAGAATACTAGACTCTCCAAAAGATGCATTGAAACATCCAACCTACTTATCAATTCTTGTCCTATGAAAATGAATTAAACAAAAAATTTACAAAATAACATCTTACATCCTAACCATACACTAGAAGAAAGTGATGAACAAGGAGACCCAAAAACTAAAATAGAACATAAAAAAGAAAATGTATATAGATCCTCTCAAATAGAAATACCTTCTAGTCTAGCTGGATATGTGTCTCCAAATGATCAAAACTTAATTATCATCTATATTAAATGGACTAACAAGTGAAAACATAAATCACTAAAGATGATGAATAAAAAACTTATGGTGTATAATCAAGGGAATGTACAATCCATTTTTTGAAAGCTTACCAATGAGTTTAGTTATGGAGAAGATGTCCCATCTTGATTCAAGAACTCATAAGTGCATTTTTACTTTTTTTTTTTTACAATTTTTTATCAATTTTCTGCTTTTAACATTTTCCTATTTCTTTAAATTTTTTTTGATTCTATATAGGTTTTTCATTTCTTGTTATTTTTATTTTCTCAAATTATTTCCTTTATGTTTTGTAGATATTTACTATGTTTTTATTCATAATGTTGCCAGACATTATGCAAAAATCAACACCATATGTTGGGTTTTTGGTCTTATGCTGTCAAATTGTTTAGATAAATAATCGTGTAAAGTAGTGAGACCACATCATCCATCACTCTAGTTTCTATAAATAAGAGGTCTCTAACATGAAAGAAATATGATTCTTCTTACTTAAAACTAAAATTAACTCATGATCATTATGCCTTGAAGAAAAGGAAAAAGAATAAGAGGGAATGAAAAAATGGTGTGACATCAAGGATATTTGTGGATTCTTTGTACTTTATTGATGGGTCTTACTACTCTATCTGTTTATATCATTACTCATGTTTTAATTTTGATGAAAGCCTGTTCTTGAATAAGTGTTGCCTTGCCATGTCACTAGAAAGACATGTTACCCATGTGTGAAGGTATTCCTTTGACAAGGAAAGCACAAGTCATTCGTTAATTAATTCACAAAAGAAATTGATTCTTGGGATACCATTGGAAAGATATGTTACCCATGCTTGAAGGTAGGCTTGTTCCAGGAATCTTAAAGGTCTCTTGGACTTGTCTCATTATGTGATTGAAAAGACATATTAACCATGGCTAAAGGACTTCTTTGGTGGGATTAGCTTTGGCTATGGGATAGAAAGATATGTTACCCATATCTAAAGGCACTCCTCTAAGAAATGGCCATTTTTCCTCAAAAAATTAATGTTTAAGTAATTAGTTGATCAAAACTACTTCTTTATTTTCTTTTGTTGAGTAGTGATGATTTCATATGGTTGTGATGATCCTATGGTGATGTAATGTATTGTCACTAGTAAAGATATGGACTTGGTTTGAAACTTAGATAGATAGGTATGATCATCATCATAATCATAATTGACATTAGAACCTATTGTGGACATGGTAAGATGCATCACCTCCCAATATCTACAATCACTTATCATTTCATTATTCACCTCACAATTGCATCCAATTATGTGCCTAATGGTTTTATATAGTATAGTGTAGGATTTCAACCAAGGGAGTTGTGTGTTATTTAGAATAAAGGAATTATTCACATTTAACTTCTAAGGTTTCCATAGACATCTATAGGAGTGGTTATGTAAGGGAATTATGATAAGAGCCTGCTTTTGGCAGGACCTAGTTGTACAACTTTTGTTGATCATAGCTCTAAACTAAAACTTCACTTCTTTAAGGACATCATGGGAAATTTCTTTAAATTTATGCATGATTTTAAGACTGCTTATTATAATTTTCAATTAATTTTGAGTGCTTTTATATAGAAATATCCTCAAAATTTAATATTTCTTGGTTATTTTAAAGTCTCATGATTTAAAACTTTTCTAACATCCCATTTTTAGACATTACAATAACTAATAGTAAAAATAATCAAAATGACTTAAAAACATTGATGATTTTAGTTACTTCAGAGCCTTGGAGAACATTGTTTTATAATTACCTTGAGCCTAAATGTTATTTTTAAAAAATTTTAAGCTAACCAAGGATCTAAAAAGGGTTAATCATCAAGAAAAAATTACCAAAACTAACATTGATCCTTTGGTGATTGTAGATGATATCAAAAGAAATGCCTAATATTGAAGGTCTTTTACAAGGAAAGGAAAAGAGACCAAAAGGAAGACATACCAATGAACAAGTAGCACATACAAGAATTGAAGCTCAAACATTGCATGTTCTGTAGCAAGAAACCCATGCATTTATTAGAAGAAATTGCAATCCATCATTAAAAGTTTGTCTAAAATAGAAAAATGCCAACATAACAACCAAGGTTGAAAAAACTTACCACCTTTAATGACAACATAAAGATTCACCATCAACAAACTTTTAGAAGACTTTTGTAATTTTGTAAACTATGATATTTGTCTAGCATTTCTATCATTTTCTAATACATCCACTCAAATAAAATTTTGTAATGCTACACACAAGTTTTATAATATTAGTATATCTAGTCTTGGTCGCCCCATAATTTTTGTAAAGGAACTTTGTCCACTTATATATATCTCAAGGATGAGTTTTTAGTGAGTCATGGGGATATGATGAAGCATCATTTTTCAAGTATATTAGTTGATTTTGATATTGTAGATGGTACATTGCATTTATTATAAATTAGCTACGTCAACACAACCCCATCGATGCAGCCAGATGTGTTAACACAATGTCCTTATTTACCTATGAATATGTAAGCATCTGTTACATATTTAGCATCATTTGATCAAATAGTGTAGCCAAAATCTTATAGCTTTCTTTCATAATATTAGCAAGTAGTCATGAGTGCCCACAACATAAATTTGAGTCAACTTTTTAACCTTTTATTTGAGTGGCATTATACCTAAACACATTTCATGAATGATAATAAGATCAAGATTGATTCATATTCATTGCAGTACTTTAATTTAGAATAAATTTTCTTTTAATTTAATTTACTTTCTATGTACTTACTTAATATTTACATTTTCATGCACATTAATCAATTAGCAGAATGAGTGTGACTAGTTTTGAGCATAAACACATATTTAGTTGATAATTCCAGTAATGTTATTGCTTGGTTCATCTAGTAGCATAATACTTAGTAATCCCAATAGTGGGTATGTGAGTTAAGAACATGTATGGCAAGTTGGGAATAAACACTCATCATCCTTAGGATAGTTTAAGATCTATCTTCTTATTGGTAGTTAGATTAATTTAATAATTAATTTTCATGTTTTTATATAACTTAACCATAGTTACAGAACATAAATAATCATATGTTTTATTTTTTACTAAATCATACATGATAAAGTTACCACTAGTCCAAGTGAGAAGACAGTATCCTATGATCAACACTTAATGATCTAGATACCACACTAGTCCCATTCATGAATTCAACTAGATTGCACATGAACAGTTATGATTTTTTCTTTGAAGTACAAAATTTCATAGAGATTCCTTGATGTGAAAATATACCATTAGTTCTTTAGACACATTGATAAAATCAGCAAAGCTTTTAGTTTCTCATAAAACAACTAACAAAAGATAAAAATATTAGTCCTATTTATTTTTAAGTATTTTTAAATTTTCATTATTCTCATTAATTTTTCTCTTTAGAGTTCTTTGTAACATATCTCTTCCTCTTCATATTTCTCCTTTTCAAAGATTATGTTACAAAAATCTCTATGAATCAGTTTTGTTTATACCTTTAGAAAGAAAATTAGCTCTAGAGGATAACCTTTAGTTTCTATTTAACATAGGATAATATAATTGAAATGTTACATTTTTATGAATTTAAAATTACTTATCAATATATAAATTTTTATTTAGAATTGTGTTTTCTTTTGTTTTAGGAGTTATGAAAATGACAAGTAATGAAGGTAAAACATCAAACTTTTAATCTAAAAATGCTAGTAAAAATTTGTCTTCGTTCACATCACAAGAATATCATTCATTAAAAAGAGAGTTTGAGAAAAAGTTATGGAGTAGTGTTACTCTAAAGGGAGCTTATTCGTAAGGAAATTATAGTAGTTCTAGAAGCAAGTCATGGACATGTCCATATTGTCAATCAAGTAAAAGTAGTTCAGTTGCACATGTTAGATAACATTTACTTGGTGTAGGAAATAAGGAATAAATAAATATTTGTAACAACATTTCAAAATCTAGAAAAGAGGTTTTGATTAAACAATATTTAAGAGTTGAAGCTTTGAAGCCACAACAAAGCTTACATGAATGTAGTAAGATGGTTGTATCATGCCAATCAAGTACTTATAATTTAGAAAACATGTTTGATGCAACAAATATTAAGGTATATAGATTTTATGGATGTTGTAACTGCAAGATGTTTTTATGGATGTGGAATTCCATTTAAGGTATATAGATTTTATTTTAAAGATGCAGTTGCATGATACATAATGCTCCAAAAGGATACATGCCTTCAAGGTATGAGAGAATTTAAACTTCTCTCTTAAGTAAAGAAAGAACTAGAATTGAGGCATCTTTTAAATTAGTTAAAGAAAGTTGATGTAACATAGGAATTTTAATTATCTCTAATGAATGGACAAATGTTGTGAATAAGCCTCTTATTAATATTCTTGATTATTCATCCAAAGGTATTATTTTTTAAAGACACATGATACATTAGATCATATAAAAGATGTTGTCTTTCTTATGCAAATATTTGAAGAGGCCATAGAATCTATTGGAAGAGAAAATGTTATTCAAGTAGTTACTAATAGTACTTCTAACAATGTTTTACTAGGTCAAATGATAGAAGATAAATATCTAGGTATATTTTGGACTCGTTGTATAGCACATTGTTTAAATTTACTTTTAAAAGATATACATTTAGAAGTTCATTGGATTGCTAAAGTTGTAGAAGATGTAAAGAAAATTTTCCAATTTATTACTAACCATCCTATTTTACAAGCCATATACAAGAGGATTCTAAATTGTAGCTTTTAAAATGTGCTCAAAAAAGATTTGCATCTAATTTTTTAGTGTTGGAATGTATCCAGAAAGTAAAATTCACTTAAAGAAATGATTAATTCATCAAAATGGGATATATGGTTACATTGTTCTATAATAAATTCTACTATGTATTACAAAATTAAAGATTTAGCATCACAAGGTCATACATCTAGAGCATTTTGGAAATTGGTTGATGATACTTTAAAGATTTTTTTATTATTTACAAAGGTCTACATCTTTATGATAGTAATGAGCCTTTTATTAGATATATTTTTGAAAGTTTGGACCAAATGAGAGAAAATATCCAAAAATTTAGGAGTGAAAAAAATATTTTATTTGATAAAAAAATGAAAGATGTTATTTTGAAATCTAGTGAAAAAATGAAGAATGCTTCATAGTCCACTTCATTTAGTTGGGTATTTGCTTCATCCAAACTGATTTTAAAAATAAGCCATGAAAAAACAAAGAGGTGTAACAAGGATAGACTACATATTTAAATAAATGTTTTTCCAATAAAGAAGATTGAAGTCAAGTAAAAAGGAAATATGGAATCTAAATTAGATATGAAGATAAATTTTTACATCTTAAATCTTCTTATGATCATGAATTATTATATCCATTCACATTTTGATATTAATATGGAGTAGGAACTTCATTATTATGCAATATTGCTATGTATGTTATTTCATAACTTCATGATTATACTGTAGCAAGGTAGTAAGATTATGACAATTAAATTCCCTAATTATTGATTTTTCTATACGTCTCAAGGTGAATAATGTTAAGTTAAAAGGGTTAAGTGCCTAGGATAATAAGTTTCAACAAGACAAGTCACCTTAGGTCATGGTTACTAACTTTTTGGAAGAAACTTAACAATGATCTTAATCAATTAACATTCTATCATGACTATAAGATGGGTAAGAATTATCTAGACTGGTGTATCCTTATCTTATCAATGTCTCTTGCAATTGATGAATCCTGGTCGGGTGTAATCAGATCTTTCTGGATCAATGATATCCATCAAAGAATTTTGATGGTTGGTGGGATTTGTCTCTTGTATATGTCTTATTAATTATCCATGAAATTAATGAAAAGGTTTCTTCTAGCTTACATAGATCATTTCAGACATGTGATGCATTTGGTGGTGGTCCATGATTCTCCTTGGGTCATGGCTCCATGGTTCATTGTTATATTGTAGTTAGCCCATGGTTTTAAATGGCCTTTGGGTGCTGGTTTGCTTTGATATCAAAAGATGTCATGGAAAACATCAAATATAAATTATATTAGACATTAGATGTAAGATGATAACATAGCAAATGTTAAATATATAGAACATTCAACATTAAGCATACAGAAAAATAATAGGGAAAATATAGAAGGAAAGAGGAGAGAATGCATTATTGATGTGGAATAGTGCATATGGATCCTACTCTGAGAGTGTTCCTTGGGGTTTTCTTCCTTCAACTTCTATCCCTTAGAGGTAATCTAACACTTCCACTAAAATTAGGTCTATCATTGGCTAGAAGGGATGGCTAGTCTCTTCCTATCCTACTTCACCTAGCTCTCATTACTAGCTCTACAACCTATAATGTCCAAGTATAAATACCTTAGGTCAAACCCTCAAAGGTCACCTCAAGAGACATGCCCATTATTACAACACACCCTTTTAGTTCTTAATTACAACACATCCTTTTGAATCTTGTTACACTAATCTCAAGATTAATTATGAGGAGACACCATCTTTGTTATGTAGCAACACCATTCGAGAATAGGGTTATTACATTTATCCTACATAGTGACCACCACATGGTCCTTCATGTACATCTTGTAAGGTTCTTTGCTGGTCTTCTTCAGAAACATACCATCTGATTAGTCTATCTGTACAAATCTTGTAAAGGTTCCCATTAATTTCCATATACTATTTGGCTTGATGAAGCAACTGCTTCTTTTGTTTCTTCTCTCACTCAATAGAAAGTTTTTATGTAGTGAGATATGTCACATAATCAGAGATCCATGGCTTCTCTATTGAGGCTATAGCCATTGTTGTTTTTGTGAATAGATTTTTATTAGGAAATTAATCCAATAATAGTTCATCATTGTCTTATAGTTACCATATGAGTCTGGATAGATGATTAGCTATAATGTTTTTTGTTTCCTTTTTATCTATCATAGTGATGTTGAAGTCTTGTAATATTAGTAGCCATCTTATCATCCTTGGACTAACTGCTAATTTATTCATAAGAAATCTAATAGCCCTATGATCCATGTGGATATAACTAGGATATCTAAGCAAATAATGTCTAAATTTCTCAAGTGCATACACCATGGTCATAACCTTCTTTTTTGTAGTGGTGTAATTAAGTTGTGCCCTATTGATGCTTTGACTAGTGCAGTGTACGTAGTAGGATCATTTTTGATCTTCTAGCAGAGTGAGTACTACTCCCAATGTAGTTTGAAGCATATGTCATTATGTGGAAGGGTTTAGACCAATTAGAAGCTCAAAGAATTAATGTTTTAAGAATTTTCTATTTTAATGTCTAGAATACCTTCTCACATAGTTCTATCTAGTGGAATGATGCATCTTTCTTTGTGATTTCTACTAGCAATTTTGTAATTTTTGAGAAATTTTCAATAAATCTTCTATAATATCATGTGTGGCCAAGAAATGGTCTGACATGCTTAATGGTTTATGACATTTGAGTGATGTTTTGGATGACTCTAATCTTATCTAGATCTACCTCTATTCTCTTATGACATACTCTATGTCATAAAACTATACCATCTTGGACCATTAAATGGCTTTCTGCCAATTGAGCTTTAGGTTGATTTCTACACATCTTTTCATTACCTACTCTAAAAAATCTAAATATTATTTAAAATCTAGCTCATATGTGGAGAATTCATCCATAAAGACTTTGACCCCATTACCAATTTACTTCTAGAAGATGATGAGTACAAGTCTCTAGAATGTAGTTGGTACATTACACAAACCAAAAGGCATCTGCTTGTATGCACACATCCCCCATGGATAGATGAATGTGGTCTTTTCTTGTTCTTTTTATGCAATGTGGATTTTGAGTTTGTTAATTTTTCAACTAGAGTTTGCATCCTTATCTTCCAAACTAGAGTTTGTTAATTTTTCAACTGCAGCAACTTTTCCTTTATGTTTGTAGTTTTCTTGTTAATTATCTCTTCTTTCATTACCTTTTTTTATAAATCTTTTTCAGTTTCTTCCTCTACTATCTTGAGTGCAAGAGAAAATTTTTCATCCATGAAATCTCATATTTTTTCTACCTTACTCACAATGTCATTAACTAATTTTTGGATGGATAGAGTTTTTCTCTATATTGCATCCTCCAAATTTTCTTCTTTCCTATCTTTCACATATTCTCACATCCTTTTTCCTCATTGTGGGATCTCAATTATACTCTTCAGGTGATTCTCTTTTTTTTTTCTTACTTCTCCTTTCTCTTTTTTTCACTTGGTCTATCAATCTTTGACTTCAATGGATTGTCATTTTTTATAACCTACCTTGGGCACATACCCCAAGAGTTTCTCTAGTCTTGTTCTTTGACCCATTAATGATATGTCTAAGTTGTTCCCTTTGAGAAAATCCATGGCTTTGGCATTAATGTAGTAATGAATAGTACCTATTCATTTTCACATCAAGGAATTCATGTGTCCCTTGATTCCATTTTAAAATATTTTTTCTTAACTTTGAAACCCTCAAATAAGTTTGATAATTGTCATTAAAGAGCTCTAGCATGGTACTACATCTCTGGATTATTTTTGGTTCTAAGAATATGTACGAGCTCTCTACTTTGTTAATAAGTATTCTAGAAAACAACTTTAGTTTCTACCAATCATTCTCTATGTTTTTAAGGTCACAAGAATCAGTGAAGGCTTGAAGATGATGTTTTGGATCTGCATTGTATTTTCCTTCAAACTTAGAAATGTTATTCATATCTAGTCATTTGAGGTGACTATCCCTTATGTGCCTGGTAGGGATATACATTGCTTCTCTAATATTAATCATATTATGAGTGTCCAATAGGGGTTCTTCATGATCATCATATTCATAGACTCTATTTTTGTTATGATTCCTTCACTACCCATAACATTCTCTTTCTTCATTTCTAATCATGTCTCTTCTTCTTTCATAATTATCCTCTTCTTCATCATGATGTCTTCTTCGATGCTCATGTCTCTTAAGATCATTTTTTCTTTTCCTATCATGATCCCTCATTCTTCTTTCTCTCTTATCATAATCTTTGGATGAGTTTGAGGATGAAGAGGAAGAAGTTGGAGAATGGTGTCAGCTGATTCTCCTTCTATGACTCCTTGATTCATTCCTTTTTGATTTAGTGGAGGTTCTAGGCCTTAGATTCCTTCTAAGTGTGGATTCATTCTTATCTCCTCTAGGTGTTTCCACAAGAGGTAAATGTAATTGTATTTTGATGAGATCTTCGATATGGATAACAAATGTTTGAGGTTGAGATCCATGGGTTTCATAAAATTTCTCTATATGGAACATTGCATTGTCTCTTTCCTCTAGGACAATCATTTATAGTACTTTATTTTCTTTATCAAGCTCATGCCTTACTTCCATAGTAGCATCACTTCTTATTTAAGCTTTTGTTAGTTGGTATGGTTAGATCATGCACTTTATAATGTGGTACCCTTCTTGTACATGGCTAAGATTTGACCATATGAGGATTTCTTGCAACATCAATGGTGCAAAATGTTTTGGAGGCAAAAAATGTTGTCCTATAAATCTCTCCACCTTAGCTATTTATCCTGGCGAAATCCAGATGTAAAATCAAGGTAATATGGATCATTATGAGCATAGGAGATTCTAGTTTGCATAAGTACACTCCTATATTTTTCATCATATCCTTTATCATGGTTCTTAGTAATTTCATTGGTAGGTGGTGGTTTTTCCTTGAGTGTAGAAGCCATATTATGTTTTTAACACTTTTATGTGTGTGTGTGTGGGGGGAAGCCATATTATGTTTTTAACACTTTTAAGTGTGTGTGTGTGTGTGTGTTAAAATAATTAATTCAAGTGTGAAAGATGGACTTTGTAATTCTTAATACAACAAACTCTATCAAACCTACTAAGAAAACATTGACACATCCTCAGTAATGATGCCAATGATGAGTGACTAGGTATTCTAACACTCCACCATACAAGTCACGAGTGCATGCACATAACCAGATCATAATCCATGGGTAGACAATGTAAGTATGCTAGTGGTTGATAGTTTGTTTGTGATCATTATCTTCTCATATTGAGTTACTGAAGTACGAGTAGTATGATTTAACTCTCGGTGATTCATATGATGTCATGATGTTATTGGCTCAAATTAGTCCTAAGTGCTTCCATAATAAAAATGAGAATAAAGTCTAAATATAAGTAATAATTGAAATGTAAATCTACCCTAGCATATGGCAATAAGCATTTGTTCCTAGCTTGTTGTACATGCCCTGGGCCCATGTAACCATCACTGGGATTACCAAACGATTACACTTAACACTCAAGAGCAGTCATACTTATACTGCCTTACTAAGAGGCATTGGTAAAGTAAAGTGTTTAAGAAATGTAAATTACATAAAAGTAAACATGCTAGAAAGTAAAATTAATCTAAGTAAAGTAAACTAGGTAGAATGCTGTAATGGTTAGAAATAATCTTGATCTTTATTACCGATCATGAATTGTGTATAGGTATAATCCACTCAAATAAAAACTCTATACAACTATTAGTTACCACAGAACAGGCAATCACTTCTAACTCTAATTCTAATTGTAACTCATGGAAAGAAACTATAAGAATTTTGCCAAGTATTACGCAAAAGTTATTGCAATGATGCAATAGTGGGTTGGCATTTATAGTCATAACTAGGAATCACTAGATTGTATCTATGATGACATAAGAATAGCTATGATATCATAAATACAACATCGTAGATGTAATATCACATCATTTGGCTTAATGGACTTTATCAACTTCTAAATTCAATGGGACAAAAGTGATTAGAGGAAGCATACTCAAGTATCATATTGATCATGGTAATGATAAGATGTATTAGAACATCATGAGGTATTATTAATTATCTAATAACAAGAAAGATATGAAACATTTTAAGACTAAGTATTTGGTTTGTTAGCAAGTCAAGGCAAAGCATAAAATATCTAATGACTATCTTTACATTCACACCATTTTAGAATTGAAGTGGGAAGTCATTGCCATGGATTTCATCATAAGATTACCTTGTACTAAGAGTGGAAAGGACTCAATTCTCATGCACATAAATGTTTTGAAAAAATATTCTTATTTTTAGCTATGAAGACATCAATTTTTTCCAAAGAGATAACATAGTTATTTCTTTTAGAGATTTATCAAACTTCATGGTGTTTCAATTGACATTGTTTTAGATAAAGATGTGAAGTTCACTTCTAGATTTTGCCAAGCATTTTAGAATATTTTTCAAAACTAATTTAAATCTTAATTCATTTTATTATCTATAGAAAAATGGTCAAATAAAAAGGATACATTAAATTTTAAAGAAGATGCTCCAATACTACAAAGACAATTGGGATAGAGCTCTACCTTTAATAAAGTTTTCTTATAATAATAATTATTAGGTTAGTTTGAAAGAAACATCATATGAAATGTTATATGGTAGACCTTATTTTGCACCTTGTTGGAACATTATAAACTACATTTAGAATACTAACATAGATATCATTGAAGAGACTACATAACAAATTAAGATTATCATAGAAAAATTGAAGACAACACAAGATAAATATACCTATAGAATTTAGTATTGGATAATGAGCCTTTCTTACACTTTCACCTTTAAAGAGGGTTATGATATTTGATAAGGAAAATTAGCACCATGCTACATTGCTTTCTTTTTTCAGCTAAAGAATATTGGTAAAGTTGCATATTAAATTGTTCTTCTATCTTAGTCGTAATCTATTCATGATGTTTTCCATATTTTTATGTTAAGAAAGTACATTATAGATCCTAGTCATATGGTCAAGTGGCAGGATGTGTAACTTCAACATGATGTCAACTATGTTGACTGGCCAATTAAAATCATTGACATAATGGAAAGAAAGTTAAGAATCAAGTTGATTCCTATGGTTAAATTTATCTAAAATAGACATAAGCATCACTTGATACCACCCTTTAGTCCAAAATCCACTAAGTATTCTAAAGTAAATCCAAGATGGACTACACCTTAACAATCATAGCACATGTACATGAAGCTACATATATAATCATATAAGCAACCCAAAAAACCTAATACACATAGCATACTTAAGAGAACTAGCATACACTCATGACAGTGATCTCATAATAAATCTAGGATAAATTCCTGCTTTAATGCATATAGTCCTAAGCCCCACTCCATAAAGAAGGATCATGGCCTAAGCATCAAATCCAAAGCTCCTCCACAAGCCTACATATTTTTATGACATAGTACATAAATGAATCAAGATCATCTAGTTCTTTGGTGATGGTTAAGATAACATATAGCTGATAAGAATCTCCACACTTCTTCTATCCCTCATTCTAGAAAGGATATAATCCTCAATTCATGAATAACATATGTTTTCTTGCACTCACCCCTACTTGAAATAAGCAACATCTTTTTACCTTAAGTATTTATTCGTATAGCTTCTCAAATGTGAAGAGCACATTGAATATCAAGGGTATTAAAGCATTCAAAGCCCATTCAACAATTTTTAGATAAGAATGTTCAATAGTAAAGGTATTTAACTTTATATCATTAATATTGAACTTGACATGACATCTAATATATGCATAAGAATGTTTATGCAACCCAAGTTAAAAAAAAATTTGTTACCCTTTTCATATAAATGCTACCAACCTTTCTATCTAAACTAAAATCTATGCACCTAATATGCAAGATATTTTCTCTACCTCTTGTAGTTACATAGGAGTATAAATTTATCATTTGCATCCAAGAATAGAGTACTTCATACCTTGGAGGAAATACTCCCCATGCTTAGTGGAAGTTTGGCACTAGCATGAGCAAGTATCTTTGGTACTTTAGCCTTATTATGGCAATCACCCAAAACATAAGGAGTTTCCTTCTCTTAAAAACATTTGTACTTCCTTCTCAGAGATATAGTAGAAATTTGTGCTTCCTACTTGAACGCACAACCAAAGAACACATGCTTCCTATTCAAAGTCATGAGTTAAAATTTATGCATCTTGATTGAAGTGACAATAAAAAAACATATATTCTCTATTCAAATTTTTAATCAATAACATATGCTTCCTACTCAAAATTACCATCAATAACATGTACTTCTTGCTTACAGACATCATCAAGAACATGTACTTCTTACTTAGAGACATCATCAAGAACATGTACTCAATTGTTAAAGTTGCTTCACCATATTGTTTTTCTCCCTCCATCAACTAATGCATATGTACTTTCTCTCATTTATTCTTTACACACATTCATACAAGCACTATTGCTTTGATCCATCTTAAAAGTGGTACCACCAAGCTAGCCACATTCCTTTCTCTTTAGAACAAACTATCTTGGTAGAAAATTTAATTATCCACCTTTCATTGAGATGGTTAAGCTAAAATTAAACATCACATTTGATTTCACAAAGAATAAATTATCTAGCATTGGAAATAACCTTTAACAAGATCTCTCATAAAAAAAGAACCACCTTCTATCATAATGTTCATACACTATCAAAAGCATTGTATAACATGGGTAGAAGATAATCTCACCAAGTTTTCCATCATACCAAATGTTGAACAAATGAGGGTATGAATATAGAGATTTATCTACCATAGTCACAACTCCTTCATGAGCACTACCATATATCTTACTATTCAACAATTGTAAATCACTAATTTAAGCACATAAGTAGTTGATTACTTGAGTATTTGTAAGATAGCAAAAAAGCCTTATGTTGTTTCACATAGGGATGAATCACTATCCACATATGAAATAGCTAATTTTTGAACTAAATAAAATCTTCAATGAGGAGAATTCAGATAAAAGAACTAACATATTAAATCATTCAAGAACTTTCATACTCAAACTACCATCCAAGATTAAGAACATGGAGAACACTCTTCTCAAACAAGAGAATTGCAAATAAAATAATTTCAAACATTATTAGTTCTCTTCAATGGACCATGAACTAACAATTAAGGCATCATAGGTAATGGATCCTCGTATGAAAATCCAAGTGTAGCTTTACAACACATGAACAAAACATTATCATATTGTAAAATCAAATTATGGAGTTCTTAATGCATTCAAGCTACAAACTCTTCACAAGATCAATAGATACAGTAACAAACATTTAAAAAAATAACACATTATAATAAGAAACATAAATCTCATACATTATGTTATATTTGTTACATAACAAAATCATTATCTTAGACTATCACAAGGATCAACTAGGAAAACAGAATGTGTTTCTCTAACAATTCACCAAAACAAACTTGGATATACACAAGTGTTTTTCACAAACTAGAAATCATTGATAGCATTCCATTGGCACTTCAAATGATTTCTTAGTAAGAAATTTTAATCTAGAGCACATTTTTATGTTTTTTTGCAAGAGTTCACCCCAATAAGAAAGGAACTTTCTCAAATCAACCAATGCTTAAATCATTTGGTTATTTATATTATAGGATATATGAGACTTAATTGTGTCACTTGGTTGTGATAATTATTCCCATAACCAAAAAACTCAAAAGTCATCCAAAGCCCTTTTTACTTATGATAGATAATACATGTATATGTCATCTACTTGTAGAAACTATTCATACAATTGGATCCTCCATAAGAATATGACCATGATCTATTCACTTGTATTTAGATATCTTCTCTAAATTTGCATAGCTTCATCCTCATACATATTTACATTATCGTGCACCTCTTGGTACACATGACTACCTCGTTTGTCATCTCCCACTAGTCCCTTGGGAAGATTGGAACCAAGAGGAGCATCACTAATTTTTTACATCCTTTTTCCTTCTTGTGTATCATAGCAACACATATATCATGAATAACAAGTCATGATTATGAACCACAAAACAACAACAACCTTGAATTGCAAACCACAGCTTTAATACCAAGTGTAATGATACTCCTGTAAAGAAGAATCACTCAACATTAGTCTTGAATCTAAGAGTAGCCAAGTATTCTAGAATAGACCCAGGATGGACTATGCCTCAATGATCATAGCACTTGTGAGCATAAAATAAGTTCACATAGCATGTTAGTCAAATTGTTAGGATTGTAGTGATGAAGTTTATTTTGTTTGGCTTCGAAATCAGAGCCATGATACTTGATACCTAATATCAAGGACCCAGAAGTAATGTTGAATATTTGATATCACGGGATTTGTGTTGGCCTATAAATATAACACTTGGATGCACTATTTAGGAATCATATTAGTCATAGTGTAGCAACTCTCTTGCAATTTTTCTTTTCCAAAGTTAGAATATTTTTCCAAGTGTCCATAGTAGGAGTCAGTGAGTATACGAATCTTTATTCGAGCACTATTGTACCTGTGCATGGCAACGTGTGTGGTAATAAAGATGAGCTTTTTGATAAACCTTGCAACACTTTGGCTAGATTAAATATTTTCTTCATGCATTTAAAGTTTCATGCAATTTCCTTTAATGTTTTAAGTAATTAACTTAGATTAAGCTAAATTAAATAGTAATTAATTAAGCACATAAGTATGCCCACTTCGACCATGTGCATGACACTTGATAATCCTAATAATGCTTAACATTTGGTAACCTTGTAGCATTATACATATTTAGTATGTGTATAGAAAGTGGTACCAGATGCTTATGTTAGGATTAGTTAGATTAAATTAGTAATTAAATTACTTAATTCCTTTCATCTTTTATTTTAAGCACTCAAAATATAAAACATAAAAATCACATGCCTCGATTACACTTATCCATACCTTTGCATATCACAAGTGTAATTGGAAAGACAATGAATGACTGTTAAGGCAAGTTCACTTCCTAGAAACTAGTGTATCAAAAGACAAGGGATCCATGGAATTTGATTGGATCACACGTGAATGCTTAGTGATTTATATGGTTGAGTATAGGGGTATTCGTTGATCATCATTGGCACCATTTCCATGGACTCTTTTTGTTTGAAATGTGTGCTATTAGGCATAGTGAAAATCATTAACATCATTGGATGAACCCTAAGGTCAGAATCATCCTAAAAATAAATATAATAATTTGGACACATTGATATCTTATTCTAATTGCAAAATATCTTCTTCTCAAAGGTGTGATGATACTAAACCACCACTACCTCAAGAATGCAAGGTGGTTGTTGTTGACCGTTTGGGACGTGACCGCCAACAAGTGTCCTCGAACAGGATTTAAGTGCTTGCTGGTCTCTGGCAACACCAAGGCCTAGATACCTCCAAATAGACTCAATAGTTAATGTGAGTATGTGTGTGTGCTGTTGTGGTGTGTGATTGTGAAATATGAAATGATTGCATTGTGTGTAAACTACAAATGACTTATCTTAAAGAGATTCAGCCAACTTTGCCAAGTACTGTGAGTTGTTGAGAGTTCCTATTTTGTTCAATTGTCTAGTCTCCGCGGTCCTTATAATACCTACTTGTAACAAATAAAATTTTGCAAAAACATTTAAGCACAACTTTGCGAATCTACTTCTAATTTTCCCCAGAGAAAGAGATAGTTCCACAAGAAAACTAGAAATAGAGCAAGATTCAATGGAAATAGACAGAAAAGAAAGCAGATTTGCGTGGACCTCAAATAGTTAAACAAGGTAAAATAACACGAGTAAAAACTTCACAATAAAGCTATTCCAAATTCAATAACTACGAATTGTTCAAACTTCCAAGGCTCAAATAAGCAATTTCTTCAAGACAATCCTACTATGCTACCAAAAAATTGCTGCGTAAACTACCACGTACAAGACTCCATTTTGGCTAGATAATGGATGTCAACAATTGCATTCAACAGAACCTTCAAAAGACTTGACAATTTCTGATTGAAATACCACGGAGATTCACTTTAAAGATAAAAAGAAGCTATTCTGGTCCCATCAAAATACCAAAGATTTTCTGAACCCTCTTGACTATTGAATCGTTCAACGGCATGACTACAAGCAGAGGCTCTCTTACAACAATCTCAATAGCAGTTCTTATACGTTGCACAATAATAAAATTTACTACTAAAATGCTCTTAAGGCTTTTAAACACAAGCACTTCTATGGCAAAATTTTAATAGAAATTTTCAATTATGCAATAAGAATAATAAGAGCAATCTAAAAATCCCAAAATTACTTGCCAAGGATGATACTATCTAAACCACTAGCTAAACAATTTAAACAAAATAAAAAAAATAAGCATAAGTCATAGGACTATGAAAAAGAGGCTGAAATCTTTTCTTTAGCAAGCCATCTTACAAGCAATCTTTCACAATGTGTGACCCCAAGTGTGTCTCCAAGTGAGAGCTCCCCAAGTGATGTGAGACCTCCCTCGTGTTCCTCCCTTCCTACCCTTGAAGCCCTTTTATATGGTTTCATAGGTAGTTAGGTAAGTTACAAAAATTTTGGGTGGTTATAACCACCATAGAGACAAAAGAGCTGCAGTTGACAAGTGTCTTATTTAGTTGCCAAGTGTCTTCATTCAGTTGCCAAGTGGTCACCATGGAGATAAAAAAGTTGTAGTTGACAAGTGGCCCATTTAGTTGACAAGTGGCCTTGGTGGTGGTTATAACCATCATTTCAATTAACAAGTGTTCAATTCACATGGAACTTTGAACAATTGTTGGACAAATTCCATTTTTAAATCATAAAATATTTTATTGTTATTTACATCATAATAGTAGAGATAATAACCATGGAGTTGATGCATACATGGATGGGTTATAGTATATAGTTTATAGTGTCAATACATAGCATTGCTTGGCGTTATGTAGTTTGTGTAGTGGTCGTTGTAGTCCAGGTTCTTGCTTTTTCTTTTCTGTTGCTACAGTCTGACCTTGGCAAACTTTTTGGTGGCCAAATTTCTTGCTGGTTCTAGATTTTAATCATTTTTGCAGCAAGGCCTGAGATGTCCTAATAACCCTTGATGGAAACTTCTTGAGTAAGAAATGGGGAATTCTTCGGAGAATGAGGCTCCATTATTGTCGTAACTTGCTTCCTACCACCACAGCAAAAAATTTTCTTTTCTGGCCCTATGATAGACCTAGAGCAACCAACTTCAAGCAAGTCTAGATCCTCAGGCCAAATTAGTAACCCTGGATCCAAGTCGTAGAGATCAATCACACCCCAGACTACATGCTCGTTGTGAGCCAACACACCACTGTGCAGAAAAGAGCACAACAACCCAAAATAGTGAAACAAGAACTCTCTACTGGAAACCCACACACGATCCCAACAACCCATATGACATTGCACCACTCCAAACCTTGCCACTATTAATGGCTTTTGCATACCTTCAATGGCAACCGTTCATAGAGTGGAAGCAATCGTAACTTGGCCATTCCTCTCATACCACAATCATCAATAGAACATGTAGAGACCTTCGCCACAGGCTCATTTTCAAGCAATTCGAAGGCTGTAGAACTTCCCTTGCTATCAGATGCTAATGAAGCTACCAAGATGTTTTTCATGATGGGACGGCCATAGTGTTTGATGTCCAGAACATAGGGTGATTCGTTAAATGGTGGCACTTCATTATCCCAAGGGGGAAAATTGCTTTGGGTGTCATGTACAGAAACATTGGCCAAGAAAAAAAGCTCACGTTTGTTTGACCTCCTCCTCCTCCTACTGCATTGCCGTCATTTCCAAATATCACCTTTGCGTTATTATCATGACTCCTAACCCTCTTGTTAGTAGAATCATCATCTTGCAAGGCAGCATTCGCTTTCACATTTCTTTCCATGGCCCTGGAGCTCGTCAGCTCCAAAAGCTGATCTAAAGTAATAGCTGAGAAGCTTGACATTTCCACATAAACATATTTCATGAAGGGTTTGAAAGCTTCTTTTACTATGTTTGCATCGACAATGTGACCTCTAAGGCCATGAAACCCTCCAAGATCCAAATTGAGCAGTAATGTCATAAAATGAAAAACACAGATTGGTCAAGGTTTTCGGGAGAATCAGAATCACAATCATAAGGCCATGGTGGTTCTTGAAAATTCTAGTATGTGTGACTCCTGCGTTATTTGCAAGAAATCAGGAGGACTGCGTGATGTTCCATTTATCTGCACTGCCACTCCATTAGTAGTGGCCGCCTTCCATGTTGTTTTCTATTTGCTTTTTTTTTTAATATAAAACCAATGAAACATATCGGTATCCCTATTAATATTAGCCCTAAAAATCCTATCAGGATTTTTCAAAGCTAATTTAATCTTGTAAGATACTTCTGGTTCCCAACTCATCATAAGATTTGTATTTACCAGCATCCTACATTTGGTATCTCTTTGCATTGCTTTATTAAGAGATGAAATTTCCTTTGTTACTGCAGAGGCCTTCCTTCCTTAATTTGTGTTACAAACAAAAATTTTTCTAACTGCATAAACCTTTAATCATGCCAACCTATTCCATGAAATGGCCAAATGTGCCAACAGTGGTATATACTCATCTAGATGAGTATGTGCCTGACTTTACCTTGATCATAGGAAGGGCTTGGCTAAGCACTATTGATGCACGATTGGGGATCCAAGATCTTTTCCTTGAAATCTCTAAAGAAAATGCATTCAAAAAGATCAAGAGAAAGAAAGTACCATGCATAGCATACAATGATACAAGGTGCAATTGTGTGTAGAAACTATGGGATGTTAACAGTGTATCTATCCAAGCATGTAGTCAGTGTGCTGATATATATGAAATTCAATGGTGCTTGTATGTAGTAGCCACAAAGCAAGAGGGCACCCAGTGGCTAACAATTGACCTTGAGAGCATCTCAACACTTTGCATGGAACTTGCTGAGAGCCTAACATGTGCCTAAGTAGAAGGCATGGATGAACTAGAGCAAGTTCATCACCAACTCTTTGATGATGCAAATGATGATAACAATTGGGAAGAGTTGGAAATTCCTAAAAATTTTAACAAGAGTTCCTTGAGTTGAAAACTCTACCTACTATCATAGATTATGCATTCGTTGAAAATGGGAAGCCAATTATAATCAATGCAAATGTTGCACCTGAACAAAAACAAATGCTATTGAAGGTGGTCAACAAATGGCCAACAACCTTTTCTTAGTCATATCCTAAACTCATAGAGATTGATCCTAGGATATGCTAGAATTGTACCTATGCTGATCTAGCCATGAAGCCAAAGAGGTAGCCACAATGGTAGTTGAACACCAAATTGAAGCAGATTGTCAAAGAGGAAATTGAATAACTCGTCAAGGTAGTGTTTATCTATCCCATTGTAGATAGTCAGTGGGTTAGCCCACTCATGATTGTACCAAAGAAAGATGGCAATTGGTGGGTCTACATTGATTTTCTGCTATTGAATATGACAACATTTAAAGATCACTTTCCAATGTCATTTGTGGATCAAGTGTTAAACACTATTTTTGGGCATTTCTATTATAACTTCTTGGATGGTTATAATGGTTACAACGAAAATCAGATTGCACCAGAACACCAAGCCAAAACCACATTCATGAGTCCTTAGGTAGCTTTTACATATTCAAAGATGCCTTTTGGCCTAGGTAATGCTCCCACAACATTCCAATGCTTTGTATTGAGCATTTTTTAGCAACAGATCGATAGTGGGGTGAAAGTATTCATGGATGAATTCTCCACCTATGGGGCTACATTTGAGCAAGCCTTGGACCATCTTGAGTAAGTGCTCAAAAGATGTGTGGAGATCAATCCTTGGCCTAATAGGTAGAAGAGCCATTTGATGGTCTAGGATGGCATTGTACTAGGGCATAGAATTTCTCAAGCAAGGATTAAGGTGAAAATATTAGGATCGTCCAAGGAATTATCCATCAGCTAGAAACTATAAAAGATGTCTAGCCATTCCTTAGACACACTAGTTACAACTAACGATTCATAGAGAATTTCTCTAATATTGTAAAATCATTAATTGAGCTAACAAAGAAAGATGCTCCATTTTTTTAGACCAAGGAATGTAAAAATGCATTCCAATAGCTGAAGGAGAAACTCGTAAAAACTCAAATTCTACAAGCACCAAACTAGTCTAGACCATTTTACATCATGATGGATGCATCAAATTATGCCTTGGGGGTCGTACTTACATAGTTGGATAATAAAAAATGTCCTTATTACTTCCAATGTGCAAGTTGAAGCATTGTGGGTGCATAACTAAACTACACCATCATAAAAAAAGAATTGATAGCAGTGGTGTCTACTTTGGAGAAATTCAAGAACTATGTGCTTGGATACAAGGTGTTCATGCACATAGACCAAAGTGTAATTCACTTCCTGATTAATAAGCCAATAGTAAGCCCTTGTGTCATATGGTGGTTATTGATCTTGTAGGAATTTGATCTTATGATGGTAGATTGAAAGGAAACTAAGAATGTGATCATTGACAACTAGTCTTGATTGAGATGGGACAACAAAGAAAAGGGAAGTCCACTATCTGATTAGTTTCCTAATGAACTCCTATTTGTTGGAGCTATAACTGGATAATTGCCCATTAAGCTTAAATGGTATGATAGCATTCTCACCTATCTTCTCATTTAAGAGATGCCACAAGAGCTAGACTGCAAAAATAAATAGCAAATTCTTCACCAGGTAAAAAACTTCATGGAGATACATGGGCAGCTCTACAAGATGTGCACCAATGGCCTAGTTTTTTGGTATTTCCTTGATGCTAACCAATTTTTCATCCTCTAAGACACTCATGAGGGTCCTTGTGGAGGCTAGTATGCAAGAAGATGCACATCCATTAAGATCTTGATGGTAGGTTATTACTGGCCAATACTTTTTAGATATGCTAACCAATTTGTCAACTCTTGTGAATGTTTCCAATGCATTGGTGGAATGACCACTCGTATGGAGGGCCATCAATAGTGCATCTAATGACTAGAATCCTTTGACATCTGGGGCATTGACTTCATGGATCCCATCACGTCCATGTCAAATGGAACAATATACATCATAGTCGTTGCTAACTATTATATGAAAGGGGTAGAAGTAGTAGCCTTCACCAACAATACATCTTCTACTATTTCTTGGTTTATACAATAGAATGTTGTAAATGGGTTTGGTATACCATGTGCACTACATTCTGATAACAAAATTCATTTTATAGGCACTACCTTTCAAAGTTCATGCAACGCTTGGGGTTGAGCATAAATTAACAATACCTTACCATCCTAGAGCCAACGGTCAAGCTAAGGTTACAAATAAGGAAATCACTAAGATCTTAACAAGAGTTGTTAGAAAATATAGGAGAGACTAGAGCATGATACCCTCTAGGTCTACCAATCCACCTAGAAGCTCCCTATAGGCTACTCTCCCTATGAGCTAGTGTACAAAAAATTGCCAACTCTTCCTATTCAATTCGAGCTCTGTACACTTTCAATAGCCTATGACCTTGAGCTTGACTTTAAGTCTAGCACAAAAGGAAAGATTGATGAATCTCAACCTACTAGAAAAAAATTGATTCATGGTCCTATCATCTAGCAAGTTGCAAAAGGCATTTAGCAAAAGTGCCATGATCTTAGAATTAGGAAAGTTAAATTTCAACAGGGAGATAAGGTCCTCTACTAGAACCCCACACATGTACCTCAATGAACTAATTTTTAGAGATTGTGGTAATGGCCTTACACCATTTACAAAACCTTTCCTTTTGGGGCCATGTTAATCAACAAACTTGAGAGCCCAAACAAAAAGTAGTTAATCAACACATAACAAGTCAAACCTTTTCATGAGCCTAAGCAAGCTAGAGCAACAAATGCCTCATCGAATGGACAATCACACTCAATCTTTTGGATCTCCTCCTTCCAACTTAGTCATGGGGGAGATGGCCATCCATCCTAATTATATAAATGGCTTCCCATTTTTTTCTTTTTTTTTTTGTTTTACACTTTGTTGTTTTTACACCCTTTTTTCTTTTTGATTTTTTTCTATTTTACACCATTTTTAATATGTTTTATTTTTCTTAAATATTTTACAATTTCTTGTATATTTTTCTTTATTTTGGTGTGATTTTCTTATTGTGTTCTAATAATAAAATGCCTTATTGTGAATTGGGTATAGTGTGGTTTGCTTAATGTGGGCATGTGCTATCTAGTTATTTAATTGTTAGTGTCTGGGTCATAGATTTGAATTTTTTATTACTAATAACTAAGACATGATCTTTTTTAATAAAATAGATAGTGAGTCCACAACATCCATCCATCCGCAAACTTTATGGTTTTCCTTGTTTTGGATGTATGAAGTCCCTTAAGTAAAACTTTAATGAACTTGTGATCTTGGTAGTTTCTATACTTCAAAAGGATTTAAAGGTTTCAACGGGGTGTGACTTCAAGGGGACTCAATACTCTTTATACTCTTCTACTTACTTAGGTGCATGAGTATTTTCTTGTATTTCTTATTATTCCATGTTGACTAATAACAGGAAGTTGAATAAGTCTTTGCATGGTATGGTTCCCATCCAAAAAAAACATACAATGGAAATTCGAAGCACATTCCTTAAAAAAAATAAATGGGTTACAAGCATTGGTTATGGGACTATAAAGACATGTTCCTATTCCTAAAGGTCCCCTTTAACTAAGGCCCTTTCTCACTTTCTACTTTCCTTTTCTTCTTAAATAAGGAATGGTGGTTGTACTGTGGGAGTACTCTTGTGTCTCAAGGGGGTGGACTGATCTTAGAGTGGTGATGCAAAGTCACTGAATGTGGTTGGTTTTGGTCTAGATAAAGGATAGACTTTATTAGGTCATTTAACCATAAAATTCATGTGGGACTTCATTTGACCTTAATTGGGAACTCCATTCCACTTTCTCTCTCTCATCCATCTATGCTTTCCATGCCTCACCTCACTATCGGTGTTCATATCCTTGTTTGATGTCATGGTTTGATGTGTTGAAATTCTTAGGTAGTTTCTTCCATGTTTTCATACTTAACTTTCTGTAATCATTAATTACCCATGGGACCCACAGATTCCTTGGTTTAAGGATATGCAAGGGAAACAAAGGGCATGTGCCTACTTTGGAGAGGACCCACTTGGATACCTTTTGGTTGGGTTATTTAAGTTCTTTATTCTTAGGCATTCTCACAATCAAATGCTTTTATGTGCTCCATTGATGACATCCAATTATGCACATCTTCACAATGTTTTTTTAATGAAATCCTCATTTTTGTTGTTATGAATTATTCAACTGTTTTTAAGCATTTCATCACATTTTGACTTTTCAAAATTTAATAATGGACCACTTATCCATTTCATCCCATTTTTCAGTTTGTTATTAAAAAAATAAATTCACCATGCTCACAACCTAGCCAAGTGTAACCACTAATGAGACAAGGTACCTGAAATCTATAAGTTACACATTACATACTAATTCATGATTTTGTTGTGATTTCAATGGGAAGCATGCATTGGAGGTAGGACTATCTTCACCAAGGAATAAGCAGAAACACTATGTGACAAGACCCCTTCATGATCATTGAATCTTCTCCCTTGTTCTTCAACTACCAAAGGAGTTGGATGTAAGTTTTGGTCAAGGTGTTCAATTCTATTTTCATGAACACCCAATTTTGTAAAATATTGTAAATCCATACACTTACGCACTTAGAATCTATCTATTTCAGCTAAGTCAGTTTGCATGTCAAGTAATAATACCATACCTTCCCAATATTTTGTAAGGGACTTGTTCCTCCTTTTGTTCACTTGAGGATGAGTTTTTATTCAGTCATGGGAGTATGATGAAGTATATTTTATCTGGCTTCAATATCGGAGCCCTGATATTAGATACCCAATATTGGGAACCCATAAGCAATGTCAGATATTTGATATCATGGGATGTGTTTTGGCCTATAAATATAACACTTGGGTGAATGGTTTGGGAGTCATATTAGTCATAGTGTAGTAGAGCTCTTGTAGTTTTTCTTCCCTGAAGTTAGAATATTTTCCCAAGTGTCCATAGCAAGAGTCATTGAGTGTACAAATCTTTATTTGAGCACTATTATACCTAAGAATGGTAGTGTGTGCAGCAATAAAGATAAGCTTTTTGATAAACCTTGTAGCACTTTGGCTGGATTAAATATTTTCTTCATTCATTTAAAGTTTCATGCAATTTCCTTTAATTTTTTAAGTAATTAAGCTAAATCAAGCTAGATTAAATAGTAATTAATTAAGCACATAAGTACAACTGCTTCAAGCATGCACATGATGCTTGGTAATCCCAGTAACGCTTAATGTTTGGTAACCCAGCAATGTTATACATGTTTAGGATGTGTACGGAAAGTGGGATTGGATGCTTAGGTTAGGATTAGTTAGACCTTGGTTAGTTAGATTAAATTAGCAATTAAATTACTTCATTCCTTTCATCCTTTATTTTAAGCACTCAAAATATAAACCATAAAAAAAATAAAAATCATATGCCTCAATTACACTTAACCATACCTTTGCATATCACAATTGTAATTGAGAAGACAACGAATGACTATTATGGCAAGTTCACGTCCTAAGGGTTAGTGTACCAGAAGACAAGGGATCCATGGAATTTGACTGAATCACATGTGAATGCTTAGTGATTCTTATGGTTGAGCATAGAGGTATTTTTTGATCATCATGTAGCAAGTACATCTTTAGAAATCATATATACAATAGGAACAATGCAATGGGAACACATGTATGTGAAGATGCCTACATAATCACACAAGTGACTCAAACAACATAATGTACTCAAGAGTACTATATACACCCATGACACATATATTAGGAGAGCTATGATACATTCTTATTCCAATACATCTTTCCCTAAGCCATGCTTTATAGAGAAGGGTGATGGTTGTAACATTAAAGCCAAAGCTTCTCTACAAGCCTACAAATCCTTATGACATAGTACACAAAGGAATTAGGATCATGTAGTTCTTTGGTAATGGTTAAGCTCGCATGAAACCCATAAGGATCTCTACACTTCTTCCATCCCCTATTCTGAAAGGAAAATAACAATTAATCCAACAACAAGATATGTTTTTCTACAATAGAGCACAAGAAGCAACATGGGAAGTGGAATATGAAATATATACTATTCACCTTCAACTAATATAGAAGGAAAATTCTTAAGAGAGGGGGAAGAATATAGCACCCTAGTTGTAAAAACCTCTTTCCCTATTGGTATGTCTTGTGCCTTGAACCTTTGACGTAATATAACTAGTTTATGCTTTGTATTTTACAACTTGAACATTAAGGTATGTCTTTCTTATTCTAGTACTTTTGGATTAATTATAATATCATGTGACCATGTTTATGGATTTCATTTAAGGTTGTTTATTATTTATTTTATAAAGCATCTATGTATAAACCTTGTTGGAGTTTTGAGTAAACAAGTAACAAGTACTAGATAGCTCATTTACACAAGGGATTCTATATCAATCATGTGGTATGCTATAGTTGTTTACATGCTATTTTTGTGTGCTTATTTAACTTATACTTTATTTTTTCCTATGGAGTAATAGAAATAGAATTGTACCCTCAAGATAACAAAGTTGAAATTTGAACTTAAGATCTCATATAGCTTTCATATTAAGTGATGGGGAAGTTACTAGAGGCCTAACATTAGAGATATATTATTTTCAAATGTATCTTTTATATTTGAATTTTAGATTTGGACTACATGTGATTTTTTTTATTTTTTGTATTTTCATCACCCATTAATATTTCCTGTTAGCCAAAGAAAAGGAATACCTATCGAAGTAAAAGAAGAAGTCATCAACCCTGGCATATGCAATCTTTTTGGATTTTCATAAGTCTCCTAATTTCTCCTTCAAAGATCTCATTTCTATATTTTTCTTTGATTTAAGTATTTATCTCTTGTTTTTGTCTAGGGTTGAAACCTTGATATAAGATCTCAACCACAAGAGGGTTCTTCTTGAAGTGCACTATTCTAAAGTAGGGAAATCTATTACATTACCTTTAATTCAAGTTCATTTTCTAAGGCTTTGTGTACATTTATGGTTTTTAGATAGCACATTATGAAAAGTGCATTTTTAATATATAGTTTATAGAATACAATCTTAGATCACAATTTTTAATATTTTTGTCATATGCTATACAAAGTTTTATTAAAATCTTATCAATATTACATATTCTTTAATTCATTAATGTTTAAGTATGTTGAAACTTAAGGTTTTAGTTTTAGTCCTTTTTTCTCATTTTTCAAAACATATTTCCTCTCCTTTAAAGCTCACATAGTATATAAATCTATATTGTAGTTGTTATGATTTTTAGACAATGCCCAAAATTTATATTTATTTATCTTTCATTTTTGAAGTCATGTAGATGTTAGAAGTTTTATGTATTCAAAGCAAGTTGAAAAAGTTAGAAAAATAAAAATAAAACCTTAGAAAATATTATTTTATGTTAGAAGAAGCAAGGAAAAGGAGAAAAGTTTATCCTACATTAAGAGTAGTTTCAAATCCTCTCAAATCTTCAAGCTATAAAAGGAGGCCACAAGCCTCATTAAAAACAATAACTGGGGTAATGAAGAATGGAGTAATGAGAAACTCAATGTAAATAAATTAAAGCTTTTCTTTCTTCTCTCTTACACCATTTTTATTCATTTGATTATCTACTAAATTCATAATCTAGGTGCTTTCATTTCTCATAGTTTTATAACCAACCATCTCACAAATGAGTTATCACATCATGAATTTTGTAGGCCTTAATTCTTACAAATTTACCTCACAATTTTCACACAAACCATTCTCACATTCTCATAAATAGTTCTCACAATTCTCATAATCCTTTCTCACAAAGTTTCTTACAAGTGCTTTGAGATGAAGAAGATCTTCTCATGCAACCCCATAGATGTCAAATTTTAGTTCCATTTCATGTTTATGTTTCATGTTTCTTGTCTTAAATTTGATCATGAATATTTTTTATGCAAGTATTTGAAGAATTTTTTTATCACATATGAAGGCTTTAAAGCCCCTTTAATTCATAATTTTTATTTATTTTTTTCCTCCAAGTAGACATGAATTTATGGAGGTTTTTGAAGCAATTTAAGCTAATCTATATGTATGAATTTATGTTGTTTACTAAAGGAAACTTGTGTTCATATTCAAGCCCTATATTGTTGATGAATTAATGTTTAATTAGGCCTCCAAGTACAATAATGTATAAGCCTCTAATGCTTTCAAGTGATATGATGTAGATCTAGGTAATTTGATAAATATTTTGATGCCCTAGTGATATAGAATTTAATGTCATATTACTTGTCCATTCTCATGAAGCCGTATTTTCTCAATTTCATTGTAGAAGTCTCTAGATCTACCTTGCATGATTATGAGTCCTTATGTATATCTACATTTCTCTCACCTATTTGGACTTGAGTCAATTAAAATTTATAAAGGATCATGTTGATTTATGAGTGTTTTCAATGAAAATTTTAGGGTATTGATTATTATAATCCCCTACAATTTTGGATAATTTAAGCCTATACATACAAATTAGAAATTGAAGGCTTATCATTGGATCTATCAATCTAGCAACTTCCAGTGATATATTTTCATTTTATCAACTTTATTTGCCCAAATTAATAGGACATGATATGTTCTTTTATTTATCAAGGTAGGAGATATCATTCTAGATCAATCTCACAATGACTAACAAAAAGAAAGAGGTTAATTTCAATCCTTGCCAATGATATTTGACAATATGATAGAACAAAAAAGAATTCATAGCATCTCATGGGTTACAAACTATCATAATGTTAATTGATATAGAAATATTTTCCAATCACTATAAGCCATCACTCTAACAATATGTTTGGACCTGATTTTTTGTTGATTTTTCAAACTAATCTAGGGTCACTCACCACTTTCACCAATAACACATCTTCTACTACACATTCTTTGACAAAAACTATGTTGGCCTTAGTTCAATGTCTTTAGTAGTCTCCAAGGCACATTGTGCAATATGTCATCCATCAAAACGTTTGATCATGACATTATAGCTAACTCAAAATGTTACATTATTTGTCATGACTTCTCACTAGGGGCTATAATGAATGCTTATAACTCATGACAAACATTATGATGTGCATTGAGAGTAAGCCAAAATATGTAATGAATGAAGCAAACCTGGGAAAAATCATTTAGGGCACCTAGGTGAAGTCTGGATGAGGAAAAATTAGGTTTTTAGGATGAAAATAGAAAAGAGAGAAAGAAATCCATGATGTAAAATTTCATTCGAAAATATTAAAATGGACTAAGACCTATAGGGATGAACCTACCAACAACATGAAATTAAAAAGCATGATTAGTAAAACCTTCGTAGAATTCAAGATATAAGAGTTTGTGATGCATGCATTTGCCCATCATCATGGGATTCATTTACTTAATTCATACTAATGTTTTATGTTTAGCTAAATCTTATGTAGTTGTTGGTAAGCATGTTTGTATGAATTGGAACTAGCACAAAGAGAGATGTCAATTAGTTTTTAGAAAAACCTTGGAGCCCATAAGCCATTCCCTATCTATAATAGGAAAGATGTTTTGTGTAGTCCCTTCTCACACAAAAATGAAAAGATATTAACTAGCAATGCTTCCCAATAATTTCAAAAGTTCAAGGAAGAAATTAAGCATTAGTACCTATCCTTGATGCCAAACATAAAAATTTTTAATAAAGTCCTATAGACATGTTTTAGTTCTAAAATCTTAATGTGCACATTGAGTACATATCCAACTAATCATATATGAAAACTAAGAGTGAATGCTAACCTTCAAAGAACATTTTGGTAAAGTGGTAATGGAATCTCATTTTGGATTAATGGTGTAAAGTAGTAATAGTCATCAATTCCAATTCTTTTTAATGTTAATTTGTTGCATGCTATTATGATTTTGATGCTAACATTTAGTGATATGTACTTTTATGATGATTGTCGAGCTTCCTAATACCTATTCCAAAATCCCTTAAAGAGTAATTGTATTTTATTTTACCTACTTAGTCATAGTGACTAACTTTCCCTTTGCTTTTACCTCTTAGATGATGTAGGATTTAGTTGAGATGAAAATGCTTATCCTCCAAATGCTTAGATTAGAATTGAATAGTTTTTAGCATTTTGGATTTCTATGCGAATGATGTATTATTCAAGCTTGTATTATTTTTGTATTTTTAGTTCCTTTTGATTAACATAGATGTCGATGTATTTGCTTTTCTTAAGTGTAGGCTATGGCTTTACTTTCAATTTTTTAATTCACATGTTTAGAACTTGAACATGTAACCTAGCAATTGGAATTTTAGAACATGCTAATATTTTGGATGTTATTTCCTTATGAATAGAAGTCTTGAGAATTGGATAATGTTTATATTATTTTATTCCATTATTTATTTATAATTCATGTTTATTGGTTATTATTTTCATGGACGCTAGGGTGACTTAGACCATATCAGTAACAACCTTGTAGGCAATAACGACAATGGCATTACATTCCATAGCAGAGATAGTTGGACCATCTCAATAACCTAGGAATGAAGCTAGGCCTAGTACTACACCATCCACAAGAACATATAATGTATACATGCCAGAAATATCAAGACCTAGCTACGAGAAGAGAAGAATTGAGGAGCATAGTTGAAGTCACAAACTTAGTGAGCTCTTAGAGGTCATTAGAAGGGTGCCAAGCTAGGTAGCAATGGATCTAGATTTACAAGCAATCTTAATAAAGTAGTAGGGTAATTAGCCTTAAATTTATGATAATGTTCCTTCATTCTAGGTAGTTATGGATTAAGGGAGCTAAGCTACTATGGTGGTCCTTCCACATGAAGAACAAGAGAAAGCTAATGACGTTGTTATTGGGTTCCTTTATAAGGAATGAAATGTTTGTTCAATGTCATCCACAAACCTTAGTGACAAACAAGATGTGGTGGTGTCTTTAAGTTTTGGGTTGAAAATGGTGTAAGTAGTGCCATTGATTGAGCCTAGATAGAGAAACCCACACAACATAAAGAACTTTTAGATTGAATGAAAAATATCAAGTAGATTCTATCATGTCACAAAATTTCAATCTAAATTTCTAAGTATAAAAATGATGAGCGGTGAGGTACCCCCTATGCCCAACCATACAAATCACAATTGTTCATGCACGATCCAATCAAATCCTATGGATGGAACTAGTTGTGGCATCTAGATCATTATGCCTTAATTGCGGTTCACTATCTTCCCACTTGGACTAGTGGTAGCTTTGTCATGTCTGGTTTAGTCCAAAGTGAGGCATATGATTCTTGATGTTATTGCGGCCTTATGCTACTCCTAATGATAATAAAGAAATCAATTATTTAAACTAATTAATAATGCAAAGTAAAGTCTAAACTAGCCTATGGATGATGAGTGTCCATTCCTATCTTTTCGTACATGTCATGAACCCACACATCCACTATTGGGATTACCAAGCACTGTGCTACTGGGTGAACCAAGTAATAACATTGCTAGGATTACCAAGAAAATACATGTTTACACTCAAAACTAGTTGCACTCATTCCACCAATTCATTAATATGCATGGAAATGTAAATATTAACTAAGTACATGAAATATAAATTGCATTAAAAGTAAATTTAATCTAAGTCAAAGTGCTGCAATGAACAAGAATCAATCTTGATCTTATTTCCATCCATGGAATGCATCCAGGTATATTACCACTTGAATAAGTCACTGTACAACTAACTCAAATCCATACTATGAGCACTCACTGACTATTCTCTAAGATTACGTAATAAAACTACAAGACTTTGGCTACTCTATTAACCAAAGAATTCCATAAACAAGGCCATGAGTGCATATTTATAGATTTTATTACTAGGATGTGTCAATGGGACCTTTTCGATGAGGCCCAATTATTGAGACCTTGTTATCGAGGCCTTGTTATCAAGACCTTTTTATTAGAGCCTTGTTATCGAAGCCTTGTTGTCGGAGCCTTGTTATCAGAGCCTTGTTATCAAGGTAAGGAAATTGGAGCTAAGATATCATAGCAAACCAAAAAGATGACTTTTTATCAAATAACCCAGCCAACTGATGACTCATCATACTCCCACAACTCAATAAAGACTCATCCTCAAGTTAACAAGAAAGGAACAAGCTTTCTTTACAAAATTGGGAAGGTATGGAATTATTAACTGATGCTAACTACTAACTGACTCTGAGTGTCGCATTACAAATTTTTATTCAAGTGTACGTATACAAAATGACAGAGTGATAATAAGACTAGATAGACTTTGAAGATTACAAAATTTGCAAAGGTCTTCAACAATCCACTAAAGATAATTCTTCTTGTTGTCGCTAACGGTGGCAAACTTTCAACCTAGATTGTTATGTCGATGCTTCTCTGGTTATGTGCAACATTCTTGAAGGATGGACTAAAATTTCTTCTCATCATACCATTGATCTAGTAAACATGTGATGCTTGAGCTACTATTTTATATGTGCTATGATTTGTCCATAGGCATATCCTTTGTTGTCCCTCTCTTGGCTTCATTTCCATGCCTAGCAAAAGACCTTCTTCCTTAGATGTTTCTTTTAGCATCACCTGTAGTCACCAAAGGATCAACATTAGTTTTGGTAAATTTTCCTTAATAATTAACCCTTTTAGATCCCTTAGTTTTTATTTAAGCACAAGGTGATGATAGCATACTATGCCCAAGGCTATGAGGTAACTAAAATCATCAATTTGTTCACATTATTTTGATCAATTACTATTAGTTATCATGATGTTCAAAAATAGGATATTAGAAAAATTTCAAAATTTCAAAGCAAACATCCCTAGCCCCCATGACTAATAAGCATAACTCTAGAAGCACACAGGTTTTCAAACAATTGAAACCAAAGGTCTAATTTAGAAGATGGCCAAGAAATATTAAACTTGAAGGATATTTGAATAGAAAAGTAGGAAAAAAGTAAAAAATTAATTGAAAGTGATGAGAAGTAGTCCCAAAATTATGCATAAATTCATAGAAACTATCATTGATGTTCTAAAAGATGTGAAGGTTAATTCAAAGCCATGATCAACAAAAGTTATGCAAGTGGGTCCTCCCCAAAGTAGGATCCTATCATAATTCCCTTACATAACCACTTCTATAGATGTCTATGGGCACCCAAGAAGTTAAATGTAGACCATGCCTTTATTACAAACAACACACAACTATCGTGGTTGGGATGTTGAACTATAATACACAAAACCAAAAGGCTCATAATCATATGCAGCAGTTAGGTGAATGAGATGAGAAGGGATTGTAAAGATGGGGATGTAAGGTACTTAACCATGTCTACGATAGGTTCTTGTAATAAATGTGATTAAAATGATCAACATACCTATCTATCCAAGTTCAAACCAAGTCCATACCACGAACAATAACCTTGCATTGATGTGTTCCCTCCTACTAACCACCATGAGTCCAAAACCACCTCAAAGAACGATCATCACTCCAAAAATAGAAGAAAGGAGAAGAAGGAAGCAAGGGCCTTCATTAGAAGGGTGCCTTCAAGCATGGGTAACATGTCTTTCTAGCCTCATAACCAATGCTTATAGCCCATTATTGTGTCTAAGGGGTGTGCTTTGAATTCTCATTATTTTTTTTTCTTCTTTTTTTTTTAATATTTCTTTTTCTCTTTTTTTGTTTGTTATTTTTTTTTATTTTTTATTTTTTTGAAATGGAAACCATACCATGTAAAGACAAAGCTTCCTTTTTATTGATTAATAGAGTGATGATACATTCCAAGAGGAGTCATAAACCACATGAAGGAAGACAAGACGAAAACCCAACAAGTCCCCTTAAGGTCATACCCTTACCAGTCCCACTTGGTCATTCCCTCTTTCTTCAAGGTACAATGATCATTGATTAATTTTAGTTTTACAAAAGAAGAACCAAATTGTTTCCATGAAAAAGACCTTTTATTCAGAGATCTAAAGGGATGGATGAGGTGGCCTCAGTTCTTTACACAATTACTTACCCAATCATCTTAATAGCATAGCATAAAAACCAAACATAGCATTGACTTCTTCATCAAGACTTGGAAATATCATTAACAGAAATATAAAATAAATTTATAAAACATATAGGAAATGAATTAATAAAAGAGAAAAATATAAAGAAATGGAAAACATATTAAGAATCAGAAAATTTTGAAAGAAATAAGAAAATGATAAAAAATTATAAAACAAAAAATGTGAAAAAAAAACTTATTAGTTCTTCAACCAGTATGGAGCATCTCCCCCATAACTAATCTTATGGCCACAAATTTAGGAGATGGACTACACAATCCCCTAGTTATACATCATCAATTTTCCATCTATCACTGTAAATAATTTAATTAATCATGTGGTAGCACATCTAACACTGGTGATAGTCATGTTTGGATCATTTAAGGACGTATCTTCATCTAGACTTGAAGGTATCTCCATTTTTGGGGGTCCAAATGTGTTTGCTTCTTCTTCTTGATTTTCTATTTTAATTCCTAGGTCTCCATGTTTAATATCTACTATTGGTGTATAATCAAAGTGTAAGATATCTATGTCTAAGTCCTCTATTTGGTCCATTTTCTTATTTCTAGAACTAAAAAGTGGTTTAGTTGCCTTCATGCATCTTTAAAATAATTTTATATTCTCATTTTCAAGCCATTGGGTCTCTTCTAGTTTAATGGCTACTACGTAGATTGGTTTTTGCTCACATACTTGCTCCTGAACTTTGTTGTGGGCTATGTTAATATTTTAAATTTTTGACCCACAACTACACCCTTTACTATTAGTAGTCATGCATGGATTCTTTTGTCTCTCCACAGTGCAAGATTCATCGCTTTTGTTAGGTGTTGGAGTAACGATGAATGTTGGCCTTTGTGTAGTATTAGAGGACATTGGTTGTGGAAGGAAGGGTGTTGAACTTGATTGGAATTGTGTTGGTTTGGATGAGTTAGTAGGTCCAAAAGTGTTGTGCTTACATGTGGAAACTATCTAATGAATGGCAAGGTACCCCTACACTCAAGCATACGAATACGAGCATTTCACGCACGATCCAATTGAACTCCACAGATGGACTAGTTGTGGTACCTAGACATTTACCCTTAGGTCGTAGTTCACTATCTTCCCACCTAGACTAGTATTAGCTTTTTCACATATGGTTTAGTCTAGAGTGAGGTGTATGATCTGTTCCTATGCTAACGCTACTCCTTGGTATGATGGTAGATAAGATTAACTAAGCTAAGAGAGAAAGGGTGAGAGAGAATCTAAGCTAGCCTAGGTGCGATGACTATTCGTTCCTCAATCATCTGTACACATCTTAGACCTCGTGCATGACTACCACTGGGATTACCAAGCACAGATCCTAGGTATGCTACTGGGTTACCAAGTAGTCACACTTAAATGCTCATGATCAAGTCATACTCATTCCACGTTTACTAGGAGATAAGGGTGAGAAATATTAACTAGGAAAGCAGTAAACAACAATAACAATTAAATAATTAAACTAAGTGAATGCTACAATGATGAAGTAATCTCAATCTTTATTTCTGGTCATGTGTGTGTCCAAGTACATCACACTCAAATAAGGAGGCAGTACAATTACAATCACCACACTACGGGCATACACTGGGAGGAAAAGGGTTGAGAGAAAGAACTACTAAAAACTAAGCACTTAAAAATTATCAAAAACTAATGCCTATCAAAATTTTCTACCTCTTATTTATAGGTGAGAAGATAGGCTACGATATCCTGTACGCGATATCGCAGTTAACTAAAATGGCAATTCATCATACCCCCACGACTGAATGAAAAATCGTCCTCGAGTAATAGTGAGAACAAGCTCCATTGATTACACAATGGATAGGTATGGGATTATTGAATGGTGAGAATGGGTTTATGCCCAATGTGGAATCAAAAAAAATTGAGACACAACACAAAGAATGCAAAAGGAAATCCTACAGCTACAAAATTGGTGGAACTCATGTAGTTCCTGGTGGCAATGGCTCCTCCATAGGTGCTTTCCCCTTGTCTTGTGCTCCAGGTCTAGGGACTTGATGGCATTGAAGTATGGCCTAGAGTTTCTCCTCTTTGATCTAGGGATCTTGTGCCTTCCATGCTAATGTTCTGATGTTTGATGGAGTCAACACCTTCCATGGGCAGGGTAGTTGCGGAAACATTTGATTTGCCTTGACATACCAAGTCGCAAACACTAGTCATTCCTCCTCATAGGCTTTACCTTTATCCTTATATTCTTGAAATTTTGCAAGCCATCAAGCCAAATCTGTTGCAACACCTTTTTGTCCTTGGTAGCTTATTTTCACCACCTTAAGTTGAAATTTTGCAATCTACAATTTTTGCAATATCTTCTTGCATTCTACAAATTTTGTTTCATATTTGCTATAGGTGGTGGCTACCTATTATTCGAGCTCTCTCCTTGGGCGTCCTACTATTAACATGGCAAGGTTGGCATACCGCAAGTTTACCAACTCCATGTATTTTGTTAGATCCTAAATCTGTAGGTCCTGGTTCTTAACTTTCGCCTGGTGGGCTAAGACATATGTGTCTAATATGGCCTGCTAGTCAATGTGTTGAGCACTGATAGCATTGATGTGGGCCTTGGCCATATGGATCTCCTTCTCAAGGATCTATTTGTGCATCCCCACCTGGTCCCAAAAGTGCTTCTTTAGCTTTTCACGTTGTTTAGCCTTATTTTTCCATGTGCTTATTTCGATAGCTATCTTATGGCAGATGGCGCATACCTTCTCCACTGAGAGGGTTAAATTCTCCCTGGCTAAATGACTCATGTCTTGGTTGACCCGGATGAATTGTTCTCACAACTAATGAAAGTGTTCTTTGAGAACATTCTTTTACTTCTCCACAGAGGTCAACCAAAGGTTGTCGGCAACAAGATGTTTGTTTTCCTCTTGTAAGGCCTTGAGTGCCTTGGTATGTGCATGAGTTTGTGCCTATGCTACATAGGCATCCCAAATAGCCTTCTCTTTTTCTTCAGCCATATTTTTATTCTCTATTAGTATCTTGGTTAGTTGCTTAGTTTTGAAGCTATCCAGCTCATCTGCAGGAATGAATTGCAAAGGTCCCACTATGCTGCTTGTAAGGACATGAGCTTTTCTTGCAATTTCTACACCTCTTCTTTAGCATGCTCGGCCCTCACTTTTTTCAAGACTAGCTTTCCCTTAGTGAAAATGAGATCTGATTGAATTGCTATAACATCTTGAGGGATGTCAAAAAAGGACGTCACTGATCTAGCACATCCTCATGTTCCACAGAAGTCATTGAGGTTTTGGCCAAAGTTTGAGCATCTCGTGCTTCTCTAAGATCTACTAGTGGTATAATAGGTACATTGAACAACTCTTTAATGTGGTCTATGACCACTTCTGTGACTCCCGATGCATCCTGGTGTTGCATGATCGTCACTGTGGCCCCTTCACCAGTTTCTAATTGCACTTGGAAAGATGCAGTGTTTCTCGAGATCTGTTATGACCAAGTACTTTCCCCTCCTCCTGTGTGGATGGACATATTACCCCTTGCATGATTCGAAGAAATCATGGGTTGTATGGCATCATTGATGATGCGAAAGAGATTTGCATCATCACACCTTCCCCAACTAACCATCTCAGTGATGGCCTTGAGATGGCTCATTGATGGTCTATAGTCTTGCAGCGACGATGGTTGATCTTGGCCCGTGGTAGGCCATGCTTCCTGTTGTTGGCTAGGTATCATACTTGGAAGTTGGCTGGGTCCTATAAGTTGAGTTTTAGTTGGTCTAGCCGTTTGTTTTTTTCTTGTTCTAATCCTAGTGTCTCACCAGTGATTTTCCTTGCAGCTAGTGGCTTTAACAATTTAGCATATGAAGCATTTTGGGCTTTTCAAAGGATATCATTAGTGTATCCTTTAATACTAGCACATCAGCACAACTTCCTGATAAGGTAAGGGAATGCAATGTCGTTTTCTCTATCTTCTGTTCCTTGAATGACCTTAGGATCTCCGTAAAGTATAGATGAGGAAGGTTAGTGTTAACCTTTCCCATCAGCACTGCACATCCTCTTGCCACATATGTTGAAATTCTTTTTAAGCCCTTTTTGGGGAAGAGGTGATAAGTTCCTATTTTAAAATAAATCCTTTCTTCCGTTATCAACTCCCCAAACATCTTATCTTCCTTACCATATGCCTTTTCCAACCAAACGCATCACACATCGAGGTCTGAACGGGTAGACAACTAAGTAACCTTGGGCCCTGTATTTGGAAGGTTTAATACTTCTAAAATTGCTTGCATAGAGAAATCAACTATCACACCACAAACATTAACAGTGGTATCTTATTCTTTGTTGTGCCAGAATTGGTACATTTCCCCTAAGTACCAGGCACCGTTTTAAGAGAGGATAGGCCATAACAGGAATCCTATGAGGTGGTACCTAACAGCCTCAGGATCAAACTCTGCAAAAGATTCAAATTTTAATTCCATAATCACTATACTGAATGTGGACCTTTTGTGGATAGCCTAAACACAATCCTAGGGCAATGTGAGATGTTGTCTCTATTCAGGTGTTGCAGCAACTCGTCCTTTTGCCTACCCAGACTGTACAGTAGTAGGTTCTTCTTAATAAATGTTAAATGATTGTTCCTCCTACTGTACTTGTTGTCCAGTAGGGACTTGTTCTTTGCCTCTCCTAGGTCATTTTCTTCCACCTTGAGTAGGACTTTCCTATTGTCCATGTTTCGGGGCCATCTACAATCACATGAGGCCAAGCATTAGTAAGGTTGTTTCTAAAGTTAAGTTATACCTTACTGCTTTCCTTAATTAATTTATTTTATCTCTTTGTGATGTTGCCCAAAAGATTATAGTAGTGAGTCCGTTTTACTTAGGTGGTTTCCAATTTTAGTTTCCCGATGTACCTAAAGGGATGAAATTATTTTCGGCACAATTATTCTTAATTTTATAGCTAATTACCCTTGATAATGTCCTTCGGGTGATGAAAAATTCCAAAAAAATTTATGTGCTATTCAGTGTGTGTCCCTCCCCCACGACTAAGTTGAACACTCCGAGTTCAAGTAGGTTTAGGTGAAATAAAAATCGAAGTATCAGCAAGCGAGATATAGGTAGAAAAGCAAGGGGCTCACAATCACAAGTCATAGAGAAAAATTTGAAAAACTCCTCTGCGTGAATTATGGAAAATGATGTTAAGTGTTGTGGGGGGCTCACCTATTTATATTTTGATGGGACACGATATCACGTATGATACATCGCGTACAATACATCACATACGCAATATCACATCAGCCATAATATTGCGTTCGCAATATCTCAACTTTAGTGATATTGGGCACAATGAAAGATACCAAATTTTTAAAGATATTTTTATATTTCTTTGAAATTAACATTGTAAACTTAGGAAATTGGGCTGTTGTTAAGAGGTTCTAGGGTAATTTAATAGTTTTGAAGGTACAAATAATGATATGTGGGTGGACTTGAGCAATAAGGCCTTAGGTGGTAAGTGAGAGAAAAAGGCCATGTAATGGTACATAGGAACATTGGAATTTAGAGGGATAGTAGTAGGAAAAGAGTATTGTGAAAAATATACTGAGGATAAGAAATGGTATGTGTGAGCTATGTCATAAGTGAAAATTACAAAAGATTACACAAGTGGGTCCTCCCCAAAGCAGGTTCCAACCTATAATTCCCTTGTGTAACCATACTTAAAAGTGTCCATGGGCACTAGAAGGGTTAAATGTAATTTGCATTGATTCCACAAAACACACACATGTAAATATCACTAAAATGAGGTAAGAATTCTACGCTATACGAGACACAAGTAACAATTACATGAACAATGAGATGAGATGGGGTATAGAATGGATTGAAGAGATTGGGACATGATGTAAATGACCTAGGACACAGTGAATCCTGCATGTAAAGCATGATTAATGTGTCATTAACCTATCATTCCAAGATCAGGACCAAGTCCATTCCTCTAATCAGTGACACCACATTGTTTCATCCCATGATGAGCGACTATGAGAGTACCATCACAACAAGGTGTACGATCACTTGGCATTTTGTTCAAGGGAGGAGTGATTTTTACTTTGTGGCACTTCCTTTGTTTTTTTTTTCTTTTTCTCTTTTTTTTCGATTACTAAATCCAGAGAAGCTACCAACCTTCAGGCATGGGTGCATGTATTTCCAGTGGGACCCCCTAGCATTGGATTTTTGAGTGCCCTTTTGATTACTCTTACTCCCATTTTTCATTAGATCTAAAAGGATGTTAGTACAACCACGTTGCATGATAACTCTCACAGACGTCACCAAAGAGAATCTGCAAGTTCCCTTAATGTCACACCCTAATCACTCCCTCTTGATCCATCCTTCTTCATTCTAGGTACAATGAACACAAAATTAATTTTAAGTTTCAAGGATGTCAAGAATATCATTGTACCCTCGAATAGAACCTCTTATTTGTAGAGTGGATGAGTGGGTGTAGTGGGCTCACTGTCCAAATAATTAATCACTCGAGACTTGATAACATAGAACACACCTCAAACAACAAGCCACATGAGTGTTTTATTCATAGATGAGATTACTTATAAAAACATAAAAAGATAAAAAGACAAAAAGATAAAACAAGAAATTGAAAAAATGAAAAACTAGAAAACAAAAATTTGTAAAATTAAAGAAAATGAAAAATATTTATTAATCCTGCTCGTTATTAGAAATATTGAAAGATTAATAGTTGAGCATAACTAAATAGTTGAGCATGGCAAGGATTAATAGTTGAAAGATGAGGATCCTTGCATGTTGGAAATATTGAAACTTGGTCATACTTACCCCATTGGGTTTCACACACTTGGTTATAGTAAGCATAGTGGGAACAGTTATGATATGTGCTTCCTGGATAAAGAGTTGACCTACTATGATATTTGGGACTGTTAGATGGTATGCAAGGATCAGGATGTTTCCCTCCATGGTTGCATTCATTGGGCCGTATGGTTGTTGGAGTCTTAATTGGTGGCCTTGATGAACTAACATGAGGCATTGGGTTTGAAGATAAGGATGCACCACAGTGTTGGACTTGTGCTGAGTTGGAGAATGCAGTGGCCTTGGAATTGTGTTGTCCCTTCCTATGGTCATTTCTAAAGAAGGGACACCTTTGATGTTGCTGAGGTCTCTCACTGCTATTGGAAATAGTAGAACAAGTAATGTTCGTGGGTTGTTGCTGTGGTGTAGACACCTTAGGAACAGTTGGTGGTGATGTGGAAGGAGGGAAAAATGAGAATGTTGAAAATTAGGAGAAGTGTAAGGTGCACAAGGCAGTGGTTGTGTTGAGGACATGGGCTGATAATATTAAGGAGAATGGTAATGTGGCAAGATAGAGTATGTTGACCTAGTTGGGAAAACAGGATGTTGAACTAGATAAGCATTTAGATTCAGATGATATAAAGGGTGTCTCCAGTTTAGGGGTGGTTTCCCCCACAACTGGGACTGTTGCCATTATGATCAAACATAGTATCTTTGTATGAACTCTAGATGTAACATGCTTCCCCAATGCTCATATAAATGTAACAGGATTGGGCATTGGCCCTTGCAGTGATCATACAGGAAAATGTTGCATTCATACATATGATCGAAAGTTGAGCTCTTATTTCCTTCATCCCTTCTTTTTGATTGTCTAATGATATTTTGTCCTATTTCTTGGGTTGTCAAAACTATATCAAAAAATATGGTTCCTTCTCCTTGTGATAGGTTGATTTCTCCTTTTTATGATCATGGACCTTTGTTAAGTTGTGATTTTGGTCCCGTTGATGTTTTTCAACACTCTCCCATCTAGCCAATTCTCCTTCTTCTTTTGCTACCTACTTAATAAGCTCTTGGAATAGATGGGTTCAGAGTTTGTATAGTTGACCTTTGGCATACATCCCTAGGGTCTCTCTTATTTCATCATGTAGCCCATCAATGATATGGTACATTAGCCTTTCCTCAGAGAACTCATGGCCTGGACAGTTGTTTAATAGTGCATAATATCTTTTTAAGGCCATGTCCAAGGGTTCATGTTGTGCTTGTTTCTACTCTTGCATTTGTTTCCTCAAGGCTGACACTCTTGTGTAGGTTTAATATCTTTTGCTAAAGAGTTCTACCATTGTTGGCCAATGTCGTATTGAATTTGGTTTTAACGATCTATACCATACTTTTGCTTGGCCAACGAGTGTCATAGGGAAGAGCTTGAGTTTTTGCCAACCGTTATCAATGTTGTTCCATGCACAGGCATCATAGAAGGCTTGTAAATGTTGATGTGAATCTAAGTCATAGCCTCCTGAGAAATTAGGGAAGTTTTTTAAATCAAGCCTAGGTAGACGACTCTCTTTACAATGCCTATGGGAGATTCGAATAGCCTCTAGTATTTGCATTAGGCTTGTAGTGGCCAGTAGGGGTTTATCATTGTTGGCGACCGTTTGGGACGCGACCGCCAACGAGTGTCCTCGAACAGGATTTAGGTGTCTACTGGTCTCTGGCAACAACAAGGCCTAGATACCTCCAAATAAACTCAGTAGTTAATGTGAGTATGTGTGTGTGC
>MNCI01022151.1:5549-56575 GCA_015680685.1 Gnetum montanum | reverse complement strand
AAGGTTCCCCACGTCATTAGTGAAATAGGAGAAGAGGAACCCCTCACGATGGGTTTCTTAGAAAATGATGTTCCTCCTCCTCACTCTAGTGAAGAGGTTAGGCATCAGGGCCTTAGATCAGTGATACATATTCTAGGCTCTGATCCCCATGAGCACCAGCTGTTCACGGCAGGAACAATCACTCGCACTAATGACGAACTTGTTGATCGTCACAACGATCTGGGCCGAAGTAGCCGAAGAGAAGGCCGGAAACATCACCATGGTGATAGATCCCCTTCTTCTTCTCCTTCATCTTATCATTCACACTCTCCTTCCACATCTGGGCGCAGCCACCATGGGCATAACGCAGAGAATAAAGGTAAAAGAGATGAAATGCCTTGACAAGAAGGTCGAGAGGAGTTAGGACAAGGACAAGGACGTAGGGAAAATAGGGAATCACCACGTAGGCATCACAGACGTCATGAAAGAGATGATCATGACGAACCCCTATTCGCAACCCAAAGTATGCTCGATATTAGAGAGGCAGTTAGGATTCCCACAAGGCATTTGAAAGATAGTAGGATCAAGCGTTTGGATATAAATAATATCCCACGTTTTAAAGGGGGATACAACGCTGATCCTCAACATCATTTATAGGCATTCCACGATGTCTGTACCTTGCAGAACATTGACAATGAGTGGCAGAAACTCAAGTTGTTCCCAAGGACACTCACTAAGGAAGCAGAAAGCTGGTACCGGTCCTTAGAACCGGAAACCATCAGGAGGTGGAGTACGATGCTTGAATTGTTCAACAACAAATATCAAACGTACTCCAGAGTGTCTAACTTGCGTAAGCAGATCCAAGGCTGGAAACAAGGAGCTCATGAATCCTTGGATGCTGCCATGGCCCGTTACTACACATTGCTACATCGTTGCCCGGGCCATGGGTACGCTAAGCGGGATCAACTTCGCCACCTCGTGGATGGGCTACGAAATGAAACGAGAAGAACTCTTGGGACTTACGCCCAAGGGAGACTCTCCCAACTAAGAGCCCATGAAGTTGAAGTATTGTTGGAACAAGTAGCGCAAGAAGAGGGTGAGCTACGGAAAAGAGAAAGTGCGGAGGAATACAACCGTGATCCCTCCCTTCGTAAGAAGGGAGTGAAATTCTGTGATGAGGAGGATGAGTCACCACTCGAAGAGTTGGTGAACAGGAAAACTGTGCCGATCCAAAAGTTAACAACGGAGGTATCGGCTAAGGTAGACCAAATGTGGGATTCCTTAGACTCACGAATAGAAACAGTCCTGAAAATAGTAGAAGAGTCTAAGGATGAGCAAAGTAGTGATAAAAGCAAGAACATGCGGAGAAACTTTAACCCTGCACATAACAAGGGTAAGGGAAAAATCTCTAACTCCGATGAGGCTGAAAATTCTGATTCAGACAATGACGGTGGATGTGAGGTCTGCTATTATGACCATCCTAAGGGATGTTGTCCAATCATCTCACATCTGCAGGAGTCTGGGGTGTATGCATTAAATCCAAGACTTAATCAACGGCAAACACCCAGAAGGTTACCTTATCCACAAGGTAACCCGAGGCAGTTCCACCAACCCTTGACGTATTATCCAAGTGGAACACCTCCGCAGCCCATCGAGCAACATCAGCAGTGGCAATACCCACAGTCATGGGGGATGCCACAGCCAACACATCGATACCCTTACCGGCAGCCTGATCCTTATGGTTATTATGTGCAGCAGCCAGTTTCTCCAGGTGACGCTATGAGTCACACTCCACGCCGTCACTACTACGCTCGGGAGTACTTCAGAAGGACTCCTTCTCCTCCGGGAGACATTCCACATTCTGTCCATCCTCTAACTCCACCCGCACCTTTTCCTCAAGTAGTTCCCATAACACCTCCTGCTCCAACAATGCAAGGGGAATTACCTACCCAACCGCAGCAACGTCACGCCGCGAGATCTGTAAATATTCAGAGTGTAAATATCCAACCGGACACTAGTTCTGGCGATAACTGTACAAAAAAGAGACCCTTTTTCAGAACTAGGAGCCCGGATAGGCTCTCGCAACAACAAGCGGACGGGTATATGTATAGGCCTCTAACTACTAACACTTCGGAGCACCCTTCAGTCCAAGGGAATGTAACGCATACGGTTATGCTAACACATACCGTAACTGACTGGATCAAGGTAGGCCACCTTCCCAGGAAACTAACTGATCCTGGGAGTCCCTTTATTCATTTGCAGATCGCTGGGAATGCACCACATCGAGCTCTTCTTGACTCAGGTTCCGGAGTCAACTTAATTTCGCGAAAGATGTATCACGCCTGGAACCTGCCCCAACTTAAGAAGAGCAACATCCAACTAGAGCTGGCAGACCAGTCCATCACTATTCCCTTGGGATTAGTGGAGGACGTTATTACCACTGTGTGTGGTTGGTCCTACCCAGCGGATTTCCTAGTGATCGATGTTAACAACAACGAAGGGGACTTCCCAATTATAATGGGAAGGGCATGGCTAAGCACAGTAGATGCATGCCTTAGGATCCGCGATCTTTCCTTGGAAATCTCCAAGATAAACATATGTGGAAAGATCGAGAAGAGGATAGTTCCATGCATCACATACAGTGATTCATCGGGTGATGACACGGAGGAAATGTCTCCATGTCACAGGTGTGCCCAGGAAACTCTGCAACAAAGATGCCTGTATGTAGCAACCACACAAGAAGTAGTAGACACCCCGTGGTTGACAGCTTCTCATAAGAGCAAACAAATATGCATGGAACGAACTGAGGCAACTCATGCCAACAACCGTGGCATAGACACATTGGAACGTGAGCGTCGCCAACTTCCAACCCTGAATTTAAGATCATCAATTGGGAGAAGTTGGGCACTGCTTAGAAATTCAAATAGGCGCTCACTACTTCGGATCTCTCCCTCACAACTCAGTCATGGGGGAGATGGCCACCTATGCTAATCATATGGGGCCCTCAGTTCTTTTTCAGTTTTTGTTTTACACATTTTTGTTTTACAATTTCTTTAAATTTTCTAATTTTTGTTTTACAACTTCTTTAACTTTTCTTGTTTTTTGTTTTACAACATTGTTATATTTTTCTATCTTTTTATGTGTGTGTGTGTGTGTGTGTGTCATCCATCATATAAATTCGTCACCCAATAATTGTTCGAGCCGATGGGATGAACTATTTTTCATTAATTGCTAATGTTTGGTTTTTACCCTTAAGTTACATTGTTGATACTAAGGTATGTTCTTTTGATATGGCAGGCAATGAGATCACTTCATCCATCCATCCATCAAGTCTATGGTTTCCCTTGGCTTTGAAATGTACAGTTCCCTTTCAATAAGAACTTTAACGAACCAGTGACTGGGCATTTCTCAAACTAAGGACGGACTCAAGGATTTGTAAAGGGTGTGACTTCAAGGGAACTTGATGTTTTTGTGTTGGTCATTCACTTGGGTGCTTGGATTTTTTCTTCTTGGGTTTTCTTACCGTTCCGATGTAACCCAATAATTGGAAGCTAAGACAATAAAAATAAAGAAGTCTTTGCGTGGTGTGGTCCCCATGCATAAAAACATAAAAAAGAAAAAGAAGAGAAAAAAAATGGAAAAACAGAAAAAGAAAAAAAAAAGAAAAAGCTAAAAAGCTAAAAGTGAGGATTCAAAGCACACCCCTTAGATGAAATAAAATTTGGGCTGCAAGCATTGGTTATGGAACCAAAGTGTTCCCTCTAACTAAGGCCCTTCTCGCTTCCCATTCTCTCCTTTGTTTCGTTGGAATGGTGGTGGCTTCTCGAAGTTGCATCCTTGTTACCCAAGTGGATGATTTAACCAACTACATTGATGCGAAGTCACTGGAAGTGGTTGGTTTGAGGCCAGAGTTGGAATGAGATTCACCAAGTCACATTAATCATCAAACACACAAGGGGCTGTACACCACCTTGTTCTTGGGATTCCATTCCATTCCTCTTTCTTCCCATCCTTCTCTCCATTGTTCACCTCATTGCCAGTTGTATCATTGTATCTACTTTAGTTGATGCTTTGTTTTCTTTTTGGTAAATTCTTCCGGTTAAGACTTTAACTCTTGTTTCCAAAGGACATTCCCAGAGCCCACGGACTCTTTGAATGTGGGATTATCGGGGCATTAAGGGCATGAGCCTGCTTTGGGGAGGACCCACTGACATTCCTATTTGGAACATTAGTTAACTTCTTTCCCTTAACGTTTTGCAATTAATTAACATTTTTGTTCATTTCCATCATGACATCCTTTTTATCGATGCCATAGTTTTCCCTTTTTACCTATCATTCCTATTCCTTTTCTCTCTCCATTCTAACGCTACCGGAGGTTCGTAATTAGTCATGGGGGTACGGGGCCTGATTTTTCGATTTTTATCCTAAGCCCCGGATTTTTTCTTCATTTTTCTTCCTAACCCCTATACCTTCTGTAATCATCATCTACATTTTCCCAGATCCATATTAGCCATACCACAACTTAGCTAATGAACCTAAACTAAAGCAAGGTATGCTTTACTTAATGATTCAATTACCCTTGCTACTATATGATGGTGTTGTGTGTGCAGATGGCAATCATACAACAACCGAATGGATCTGGAGCAGACACATGGAATGAAGCAGCGCTGAAGCAGCATGCAAGGAGTGGAATTGATAGTGCACTTACAGATGGACAATGAAGGCGCAATCTAGGCGTTGGCAGCAACAAGACTCTTCTCTCTTCTCTCTCCTCTTTTCTCTCCACTGCCAACTATGGCCTGATGTCATTGTAATAAGGTGTTCACCCATGTTGTCATGAACACCAGTTTTTGTCAAGTCTTGTAATAAAGACCATTCACGTGTCATCCCATTAGTTTCATTTCCCCTAATAATCCCATACCTACCTGATATCATTGTAAGGAACTTGAGGACGAGTTTTCATTCAGTCATGGGGGTATGATGAGACGCGACTTGCACTAGGCCGTAATATCACGTACGCGATATCGCGACTGCCGCGATATCGCGTCCCGCCGTCATATCTATAAATAAGAGGCGGCACTCCCTTCATTTCCTAATCCTAGCTAGTGTAGCGAAGCTCTGGCAGATTGATCACTCCAGAGTTAGAATTTTTTCCCCATGTGCCCGCAATAGGAGTCCTAGAGTGAACGGCTCTTTATTCGAGTAGCTTGTAACCTGAACCCAAGTTGTGTACAGCAATAAAGATGAACTTTTTTGGATAAACCTTGCAGCACGTGGTTTCATTTATTGCTTTCATTTACTGCTTTCCTAGTGCGTTCAAGTACGACTTGATTACGAGCGTCTACGGACGTGTACGGCTAGTCAAGGAATCGGCTGCTTGACGCAATGCATGAGTACGACTCAATTACGAGCATTGGCTGCTTGGTAACCCAGTAGCGTATTCCAGGATTCTACGCTTGGTAACTCCAGGGTCCAATGTGTCCGGCTAGTTGAGGACTCGGCTGCTCATTGTTAGGCTAAGAACGTGTGATAAGTACTACTTAGTTACGAGCGCCCACGGGTGTGTACGGCTGGCTAAGGAATCGGCTGCTTATCACAAGTAGGCTAAATAGGTGCCTCAGTACGACCACTTCGAGCACTTGCGTTACGTGTGGCGATCCCAGTAACGATTAGCATTTGGTAAGCCACAGTTGCATAGTTCAGGGTGTGTCCGGTAAGTGGGAACGGATGCTGACGCTAGTTAATTTAGACTTAGATCTTTAGTTAGAGTTAGCTTAGTTCCTCAACCCTTTCTCCTGGTAGCATAAAAGATAAGCTGAAAATACCAAAAAAATCACATACCTCAGACTTACTTAACCATACACCGTGACACTTACAAGCAAGCCTGGGAAGACAACGAACGATTAACCCCAAGTGTTTCTTGTGGCGTTAAGGCATTTAGTCTGCAGAGTTCGACCGGATCACGCATGCACGCTCGTATTCGTATGGTGGAGTGTAGGGGTACCTCGCCACTCATCAACTACCAAGTTCAAGAGTACTTTAGAAGGACTTCTTCTCCTCCGGGAGACACTTCATACCCACACCATCCTCCAAATCCATCCGCACCACTTCCACAAGTAGTTCCCATAACACCTCCTACTCCAACAATGCAAGGAGAACTTCTTTCTCAACCGCAGCAACATCATGCTGCGAGAGCTGTAAATATTCAACTTGCTACTGGTTCTGATAACTGTAAAAAGAGAAGACCTTTATTCAAAACCAAAAGCCCATACAAACTCTTACAACAACAAGCGGTTGAGCCCATGTACACTCCTCCACCATCTGACACTTCGAAACACCCTTCCATCCAAAATCAGAGCTTAATGCATATGGTTATGTTAATGCATACTGTAACTGACTGGATCAAGGTAGGCCACCTTCCCAGGAAACTAACTGACCCTTGGAGTCCCTTAATCTATTTACAAATCATCAAAAATAAACCACATAGGGCTCTTCTTGACTCAAGTTCTGGAGTTAATTTAATTTCACGATGGATGTATCATGCCTGGAACTTGCCCCAACTTAAGAAGAGCAACATTCAACTAGAGCTGGTAGACCAGTCCATCACCATTTCCTTGGGATTGGTGGAGGACATCATTACCACTGTGTGGCTGGTCTTACCCATCTGATTTCCTGGTGATTGAAGTTAATAACAATGAAGAGGACTTCTCAATTTTAATGGGAAGGGCATGGCTAAGTACAGTAGACGCATACCTTAGGATCTGTGATCTTTCCTTGGAAATCTCTAAGATAAATATTTATGGAAAGATGGAGAAGAGGAAAGTNACTTCTACAAAATTCAAACAAACACTCATTATTTCAGATCTCTTCCTTACAATTCAGTCATGGGGGAGATGGCCACCTATGCTAATCATGTGAGGCCCTCAATTCTCTTTAGTTTTTTTTCACACGTTTTTGTCTTACACGTTTTTGTTTTACACATTTTTGTTTTACACATTTTTTTCTTACACAAATTTGTTTTACAAATTTCTTTAAATTTTCTTGTTTTTTTTTACAACATCATTATACTTTTCCATTTGTGTGTGTGTGTGTGTGTGTGTGTGTGTGATCCACCCTGTAAGTTTGTCACCAATAAGTGTTTGAAATGATGGTATGAACTATTTTCATGTTGATTGCTAATGTTTGGTTTTTACCTTTAAGTTACAATGTTGATACTAAGGTATGTTTCTCTTAATATGGCAGGCAATGAGATCACTTCATCCATCCATCCACCAGTTTCTATGGTCTCTCTCTTAGCTTGGAAATGTACAAGTCCCCTTCATAATAAGAACTTAAATAAATTGGTGACTGGGCATTTCTCAAACTAAGGAAGGACTCAAGGATTGAAAAGCGTATGAATTCAAGGGAACTTGATGCTTTTGTGTTGGCCATTCTCTTGGGCACTTGGATGTTTTCTTTTTGAGTTTTCTTGATGTTCTGATGTTACCCAATTATTGGAAGCTGAGAAAATAAAAATAATCAAGTCTTTGCATGGTGTGGTTCTCACGCATAAAAACACAAAACAAAAAAGAAGAAGAAAAAAAACAAAGAAATTGAGAATTCAAAGCACACCCCTTAGATGAAATAAACTTGGGCTACAAGCACTGGTTATGGAACCAAAGTGTTCCCTCTAACTAAGGCCCTTCTTGCTTCCCATTCTCTCCTTTGTTTCGTCAGAATGATGGTGACTTTTGGAGGAGCATTCTTGTTACTTCAAGAATGTGGATTGGCCGAATGCATTGATGTGAAGTCACTGGATGTGGTTGGTTTGAGACAGGACTTGGAATGGGATTTGCTAAGTCACATTAATCATGAAACACACAAGGGGTTGTACACCACCTTGTTCTTGGGATTCCATTCCATCCTCTTCTCTCCACCCTTCTCTCCATTGTTCACCTCATTGTCAGTTGTATCATTAGTATATATATTTTGGTTACTGCATCATTTTCTTCTTGGTAAACGCTTGTGGTTAAGACTTTAACTCTTGTTCCAAATGACATTCCCAGATCCTACAGACTCTTTGAATGTGGGTTTGTTAGGGCATTAAGGGCATGATCCTACTTTGAGGAGGACCCACTAACACTCCTATTTGGTGCATCCGTTAACTTCTTTTCCCTAACATTTTTGCAATTAATTTTATTTTGTTCATTACCATCTTGACATCTATTTCCTCGATGCTATAGTTTTCCCTTTTTATCTATCCTTCTTACTCCTTTTCTTTCTCCATTTTAACGCTATCAGAAGTTCGCGATTAGTCATGGGGGTATGGGGCCTGATTTTTTCAATTTTCTCCTAGCCCCAAAATTTTTGATTTTCTTCCTAACCCCTACACCTTCGGTAGTCATCATTAATATATCTCCAGATCCGTATCAGCCATACTACAACCTAGCCAATGAACTTACACTAAAGCAAGGTATCAATTACATGATGCTTCATTTACCCTTGCTAATATAGGATTGTCTTGTATGTGCAGATGGCAATCATACAACAATGTAGTTGGATCTAGAAGGAACACTTGAAATGGAATAGCGCTGAAGTAGCTATGCAAGGAGAAAGATCGATGGTGCGCTTACAGATGGACAACAAAGGTGCAATCTTGGCGTTGGTAGCAGCAACACTTCTTTCTCTCTCTCTCTCTCTTTCTCAGCTGCCAACTAAGGCCTAATGTCATTGTAATAAGGTGTTCACCCTTGTTGTCATGAACACTAGTTTTGTCAAGTCTTGTAATGATGATCCATTCACATGTCATCCCATTAGTTCCATTCCCCTTAATAATCCCATACCTTCCTAATATTTTGTAAGGAACTCGAGGATGAGTTTTCATTCAGTCATAGGGATATGATGAGATGTGATTCGCATGAGCCACGATATCGCGTACACGATATCACATCTTCCCCTATGATATCGCTTACGCGATATCGCGGTCTACTGTCATATCTATAAATAATAGGTGGCGCTCCCTTTATTTCCAATCCTGAGTTAGAAGTAGGGAAACTCTGGCAGTTTGATCACTCCAGAGATAGAATATTTTCCGTGTGTCCACAGTAGGAGTCCCAAAGTGAACGGATCTTTATTCGAGCAACATTGTACCTGAACACAAGTTGTGTACGGAAATAAAGATGAGCTTTCTAGATAAACCTTGCAGTGCATGGAATAGGATTTTATTTATTATTTTCTCTCTCACCCTTAAACTCCTAGAATGCGGTATGAGTACAACTTGATTATGAGCATCTAAGGATGTGTACGGATAGTCAAGGAATTGGCTGCTCATTGCATGTGGTATGAGTACGACTTGATTATGAGCATCTCGTGTGACTACTTGGTAACCCAGTGGCATATTCAGGATCTACGCTTGGTAATCCCAGTGGTAGTCCCAAATGTGTACAGTTAATCAAGGAATCAGCCGCCCATCTCACTTAGGCTAGATAGACTCTCTCAACCCTTTCCTCCTAGTTAGGTGCCTCAGTACAACCACTTCAAGCACGTGTGTTACACGTGGTGATCCCAGTGACGATTAGCATTTGGTAGCCACGGTTGCATCGGTTCAGGGTGTGTACGGTAAGTGGGAACGGATGCTAATGCTAGGTTAATTTAGACTTAGTCATTAGATAGAATTAGTACTTAGTTTCCCAACCCTTCACCTTGTTAGCATAGGAGACATAAACATAAAAAGATATAAAAATCATATACCTTGGCCTTACTTAACCATATACCATGACAACCACAAGTAAGTCTGGGAAGACCACGAATGATTAACCCCAAGTGTTCCATGGGGCATATAGGCACTTAGTCTACGGATTTTGACTGGATCGAGCATGCTACACTTGTTTTGTATGGTTGAGTGTAGGGGTACCTTGCCACTCATCACTTAGGTTGGACACACTTGGATAGATTTGGTATTTTTCATTGAAAAGTTCTACCATTGTAGACCACTAGTGGATGGAACTTGGTTCCAATGATCTATACCAACTTTTAACTTCATCTATTAGTGTCCTAGGGAAGAGCTTAAGCTTTTTCCACTTATTTTCGATATTTTGCAAGGCACAGGCATCATGGACGGCTTGTAAGTGATGTTGTGGATTAGCATCATAGCCTCCCACAAATTTAGGGATGTTATTCATATCAAGCCTTTTTATAAGACTTTCCCTATGATGCCTATGGGGTATCTTAACTACCTTTGTGATCTACATCGAGCTCTTAATGGCCAACAAGGGTTCATCATCATCAGACATGACATGGTAAAAATTTCTATTTTTATTTTCCCGATTATGATGATTTTTTCTATGTTCATTTGGATGTCTTTGATTTTGCCCTTGGGTTCGATTTCTATTCTTATTTCAACCTCATAGTGAAGCTCTATCTCTATACCTATGTTCATCTTCGTTAGAACTAGATGTTGAAGAGGAAAAAGAAAATGAGGAACTAGGAGAGTCACCATGGCTTCTATAGTGTTCCCCATGGTCCCTTGATTTATCGTTTCTAGGTTTTGAGGAGGTCCTAGGCCTTGAGGCCTTCCCTAGTCCAGGACTTACTTCATCTCCTCTAGGGTCATTAGCCTTAGTTGAATGTAGTCCTTGAGCATAGTCAAGGTGGTCATGAACATATGAACATATGAAACCCTTGCATGAGGTTGGTCACTTCAATTTTCTTCAGTATATATCTCATTGGTTCTCTAATGAATGTTCTCTTCATACGATGCATTATCACTTCATTGTGAAAGAAACATTGTTGTTAGTGTATAATGTGTGTAACTTAGTATTTTCTCAAAGATAGTTTGTTAATGCACTTATAGTGATCATGTATGATATAACTAATCTAGATAACTAACACCTTCTCTAGCAATGGTACCAATGATGAGTGACAAGGTACCCCCTATGTCCAACCATACGAATCACAAGCATTCACACATGATCTGGTCAAATTCCATGGATGGGACTAGTTGTGGCATCTAGATTGTTATGCCTTGATTGCAGTTTGTTGTCTTAATATGGTTTAGTCTAAAGTAAGGCATATGATTATTGATGTTGTTGCAGCCTTATGCTACTCCTAACAATAAGAAAGAAATCAATTATATAAACTAATTAACAATAAAAAGTAAAGTCTAAACTAGCCTGTGGGTGATGAGTGTCCATTCCTAGCTTGTCATACATGTCTTGAACCCACATATCCACTACTAGGATTACCAAGCACTGTGCTATTGGGTGAACCAAGCAATAACGCTACTGGGATTACCAAGAGAATACATGTTTATGCTCAAAACTAGTCGCACTCATTCCACCAATTCATTAATATGCATGGAAATGTAAATATTAACTAAGTACATGAAATATAAATTGCATTAAAAGTAAATTTAATCTAAGTCAAAGTGCTGCAATGAACAAGAATCAATCTTAGTCTTATTTTCATCCATGGAATGTGTCCAGGCACATTGCCACTCGAATAAGACACCATACAACTAACTCAAATCCACACTATGGGCACTCACTGACTATTCTCTAAGATTATGGTATAAAACTGCAAAATTTTGACTACTCTATTGACCAAAGAATTCCATAAGCATGGCTATGAATGCATATTTATAGATTTTATTGCTAGGATGCATCGATGGGGCCTCATCGATGCATGATACAATGCATCAATGAGGCTGCATCAATGGGGCCTCGTCAATAAGGCCTAATTATTAGGACCTTGTTATCATGGCCTTGTTATCAGAGCCTTGTTATCAGAGCCTTATTATTAGAGCCTTGTTGTTAAAGCCTTGTTATCAGGGCTAGGACATTGGAGCTAAGATATCAAAGCCAACCAAAAAGTTGACTTTTATCAAATAACCCAACAAACTGATGACTCATCAAAAAGGAAAGCTAATGCTTATTGAAGCCTTGAACCAACAATGTTAGAATGCAATTCTAAGGCAAAAGCATAAGTTAATTAAGTTTCATGCATAACTCAATAAACCTAGTTAGCAAATGGAATTAGAAGATCTAGATAATTTGCTCAAGTGGAGAATGATTAGCAACAAGTTACTACCTAAGAGACTTTAGAATTGAAAGAACATGTTGTGTGGGAGGCATCTCACACTTGCACTAAATCCTACAAATTAAAGAAAAGGTTTGCTACTTTGGAAGAAGAAGTAAATAAACTTACTGCCATAAACAAAGCATTGAACAAGACTCACAATGATCATGCTTCATATAATGAATATGCCCAATGCATTAAGCAAGAATGAACAAGCAAAGTCAAATTTAAAGATGGCCAAACTAGCTAGAAAAAATAGGAACATATCAATGCTAAAGGTGTAAAAATTGTAATAACAAATAGATATTAAATTCATAACATGGTAGAATGAGGCATGATAGATAGAAATCATTAAAAATCATTACAGAGACCAAGTTGGAGTATAAAATGTGTTAAACAAAAAAGAGATACTTGAATAAGCACCTAGTAAACATCTATTGTGATCTTAATCTAGTTCCTTGGAAAGTAGTTCTTAATACTGTGGGCATTGCCAAAAGTAGTGAGATAAAATAAAGAGATATGATCATTGAGAATCTCAAACAATATCTATATTATGCTAGCCTACACTATGCAAATCTTTTCTTTTTTGCAACAAGTAAGTCTCAATCAGAAGTGGAGAGAAAGCTAGTAATAAGCTATGCTTTGTACAAGCATGAATGACAAATCCATGAAGAGATAAAGTAGAGGTTGCAAGTAGAATTATAAGAGAATGAATTTCAATGAGATGTGGTAGAAGAGCTTACAAAAAGGATAAATGAACTTCATGAATGCAAGAAATATATTCTAAACCTCAAGAATAATACAAACAATTCACTACTTAGTTCATGAAAGCTAAAAAACTCTTTACTACTTTGCCATATTTGTGGGATGCCCTCATGCTTGCTAAGATTACTAGTCATGCCTAAAAAATAGGATATCCATGGACAAATGAAAAGAAGCTTTTGTTGATCTACCAATTCTTGAAGAAGAGTAGAAAAGAGCCTATGTCACTAGGGCTATGATTAACATTATCCATTATACATATCAATTTTTGTAATAAAGTCATCTATCAAAAATTTTGTGATTGAGCTAACCACTTAAAAATTTTGTAATGCAACACTTACAAGTCAGTCAATTTAGTCAAGTCCTTATAACCACATCTTTTTTCTAATTGAACTCTATCCATTTTGGTATAATTTGGGATGAGTTGCAATTTGTTGTATGGGTATGATGAAGCATAGAAAATCTAATAAATATATGTGCCCGCATAGCCTATTTAGCATATATGTGCAAGAGCATATGAATCAACAATGGCTTTACTATGTTGGTGTAGATGCATTGGTGTAATTAATGAGTTTGCCTATATATATGTGATTTGCTCTAGTGGAAATCATCAATTTTATTAGTCTTAGGAAACTCTTGCAATTCTTAGTTAGTCAACAAGTGCTCATAGAGTATATTTAAGTTAATTATCTAAATTCATAATTCAACTAGTTACACTTGGATGTAATCATATTTTTAACAATGAATATTGAGATTGATTCTCTCATATTGCACTATGTTAACTTAGTTTACACTTATATTTTATATCCTTTATTTTCATGCAATTAACTAGTAAATTTGTATAATATTTTTCTTTACATTTTTTGTTGTATTAGTAGAAGCAAATTGAGCATGCTAAGACCTCAAGCACTAAGTACATTTAACTTGGTTACCCAACAATTAGTTAATTTGGTTCACCTAATAATTAATTACTTTGGTTTCTCATTGGCAAATCTATGAATCCAAGAGTATGACATTGGGTTGATGGAGTAGATGCTCATCACTATTGGATTTTATATTATTTCTATTATTAGTTGGCTATAGTTTAGTATTATTTCTATTTTTAGTAATTTTTTGTATTTAGCAATATGGACCAAGCAACATCAATAATCATATGCCTTAATAACATTAACTATACATTATGAGCCCAATATAAACATGGCTGAGAGGATAATGAATTGTGATCTCTTCATACTATTCCTAGATGTTTAGCCTATCTCACCAATTATGGTAGGATCCACGTGTACATTCTAGACTTGTATGGTTGGATGTAGGTATTGCATTTATCACATATAGACTAAAAATGAAATTAGATGTACAATATACATTAAAGCCATCATTTTTTATGTCATCCATCAATGCCACAAGTCTTAAACATTATGCCAAAAGTACCAACGTCACCAACCCCATGACAAAATTTCCTAATATATATACCATGCTTAATATAAGCATCAATTACATTAAACATACTAGAAATCTTGTTATCACTCATCTGATGACCACTAATTATAGTTGCAAGACCTACATTTTGGATAATATGGTTAATACTTTTTAGTTTTAACTACTATCCTCTAAAATTTTCCCTTTAATTTTATTAATATTCTTTCATCACATAGCACACCATTAGCCTGTCTCCATTTTAACCATCCTACCTCAATTCTATTTCTAATATCTTTATCAATTTCACCATTTGATTGGAGGATTAATCATAGGTAGTGAAAATGTTTATAATCAAGGACTTTTTATCTTCAGTTGTCACTTCTATTATGTTGTTATTAAATTTTCATTCTATATATTTTCCCTTGTGCTAATTTGTAAGCCTTTTGATTCTAGAGCATGTCTCCACTTGTCCATTTTAGTAGCAATATTTTCTTGAGTTATATCCACCAACATAATATCATCGGCAAATAGTGTATATCAAGAAATTTTATCTTGTATTTCCTTTATTAATTCATCCATAATAATGTCAAATAAGTATAGACTAAGTGTAGACCCTTGATGTAGACGTATTGTGATTGAAAAATTAGATGTTATTCTACAAGTTGTTATAATTTTAGTAGTAGCTTTTTCATCCATGTCTTTAATTATTTTAATATATTTATCAAGGATGTTTCTCTTCTGCAAGGTCAACCAAATAATATATCTATGCACTATGTCATGTGCTTTTTCTATGTCAATGAAGATCATATGTAGATTCTTTCTATGCTTTCTAAATTTGTCCATTAATTGTCGTAAAAAAATAACCTCTATAGTAGATCTCCCTAGCATAAATCCAAATTGTTTGTTTAATATTGTTGCTTACAAATAATCTACTAAAATTAATTAATTTTTTAGTTATAGGAAAAATATCTTATTTTCATTTCAATAGATTATTGACATGATTTTGAACCTAGGAGGTATGTCAATTATTTAAATATATACTAAAAATTTTTTGATGATTGATTCTTATAAATTGTCATAATTAAATTTTTTACCAAATCTAAAGTTTTATTTCCTAGTTATTTTATATTACATCTACACATGTAGCATAGTGGTTAGGACCCTCATCTCTCACAAGAGGTTGTAGATTCAATAACTATCTCTACTTCCAAAAGTGACACATCCACTTTACTAATTAAAATGAAATTTTAACTCCAAGTAAATGATATTTTCCAAGTTAAAGATTTTCATAATGGTACATGATTACCCAAAAGTATTATTTATATCATCTATAATGTAAGTGTTGCAACTATAATTAGTAATCATTACATGAGTGATAACAAGATTTCTAGTATGTTTAATGTAATTGGTGCTTACATTGAGCATGGTATATATATTAGGAAATTAAAGAAAAGGGTTGCTACTTTGGAAGAAGAAGTAAATAGACTTACTACCATAAATAAAGCAGTGAACAAGATTCACAATGAGCATGCTTCATATAACAAATATGCCTAAGGCATTAAGCAAGAACTGACAAGCAAAGTCAAATTTAAAGATGGCCAAGGTTTATAATTATGTAAAAAAATTATTTAAATAATAATAAGGTATTTTGCTGGACTTAAAAATTTTTAAAGGACTTAAAAATTTTAAGTTGGATCTCGTGCGTCAAGGAAAAGAATGGGGGCTGAGAGAAATACTATAGAAACTGTAAACAGAAACACTGTTAGATAGAAAGTAATAGAAAGCTCAAAGCATTGCACAACGTCTGTTGTGACACAAAACATTTTCGGGGACTTGCACCCCTCATCAGTGTGTTTAGGCAATGCGGCCAGGCAACTGAAGCTGCAAAGGCAAGGGAATGAGCATGTTAGTACATGTATAAATAGTGTCCCAACATCGAAAATTTGAAACTCCTAGGGTTTAAAATTTTTAAGGGACTTAAAAATTTTAAGGAACTTAAAAATTTTAAGTTGGATCTCGTGCGTCAAGGAAAAGAACGGGGGGCTGAGAGAAATACTACAGAAATTGTAAACAGAAACAATGTTAGACAGAAAGTAATAGAAAGCTCAAAGCATTGCACAACGTTTGTTGTGACACAAAACATTTTCGGGGACTTTCACCCCTCATCAGTGTGTTTAGGCAATGCGGCTAGGCAGCCGAAGCTACAAAGGCAAGGGAATGAGCATGCCAGTACATGTATAAATAGTGTCCCAACTTCAAAATTTAAAACTCCCGCTCATTAAAATTTGAACGGACCCCACTCATCAAAGGCGAGATGGGGGTGGGACAATGTACTGACAAAACTATTACAAAGCAGTATTTCAAGGCAAACATGAAACATTCAACAGATCGGATCTAAAGGTAGAGCTGAAGGGTGTTTAGGGTATAGGGGAACCCTCATGTTTGAATGGTGGACATGAGGGGTCCGACACCAGAGAATTTCATGCACACAGAAGTTCGGCTAAAAAAACAGCAACGAACCAGATCTTCAACAGCAACGGAGCGACGAGCTACAACGACGCCGAAGAAGAAATAGCCAGAGGTTGTGAAGAAGCCGAAGAAAAAAGCTTCAGAAGAAACCACAACCAAGAGGACCAACGTCAGTAGGATGGTTTTCAAAACACGAATCAAGAAGAAACATGTTGTGGTCCGCATAATCCTATAACGTGATCAAAACCCATGAAGAGCCTGCACAAGGATTAAAACCTAACCAGAAATAGAAAGTTCTAAAAATGGTTAGAATCTAAAGGACAGTGAAAGATGCTATGAAGCAAGGCTCTGCAATTCCAAGGCAATGAGATAGAGAGAAAACATTTCAGGGTTTAAAATTTTTAAGGGACTTAAAAATTTTAAGTTGGATCTCGTGTGTCAAATAAAAGAACGGGGGGCTGAGAGAAATATTGTAGAAACTGTAAACAGAAACACTATTAGATAGAAAGTAATAGAAAGCTCAAAACATTGCACAATGTCTATTGTGACACAAAATGTTTTTGGGGACTTTCACCCCTCATCAGTGTGTTTAGGCAATGCGGCCAAGTAGCTGAAACTGCAAAGGCAAGAGAATGAGCATGGCAGTACATGTATAAATAGTGTCCCAACTTCAAAATTTGAAACTCCCGCTCATTAAAAATTTTAGAAATTTTACGAAATGGATCTCGTGCGTCAAGGAAAAGAATGGGGAGGCTGAGAGAAATAATGTAGAAACTATCAAACAAAAACACTGTTAAATAGAAAGTAATAGAAAGCTCAAAGCATTGCACAACGTTTGTTGTGATACAAAACGTTTTCGAAGACTTCCACCCCTCATCAGTGTGTTTAGGTAATGTGGCCAGGCAGTCGAAGCTACAAAGGCAAGGGAATGAGCATGCGAGTACATGTATAAATAGTGTCCCAACTTCAAAATTTTAAACTACTGCTCATTAAAATTTACGCAGACCCCACTCGTCAAAGGCGAGATGGGGGTGGGACAATGTACTGACAAAACTATTACAAAGTAGTATTTCAAGGCGAACATGAAACATTCAAATATCGGATCTACAGGCAAAGCCGAAGGGTGCAAAGGAATTAGGGGAACCCTCATGTTTTAATGGTGGACATGAGGGGTCCGACACCAGAGAATGTTATGCATGCAGAAGTTCGGCTGAAAAATAGCAACGAACAAGATCTTCAACGGCAACGAAGCGACGAGCTGCAACGACATCGGAGAAGAAACAGTCAGAGGTTGTGAAGAAGCCGAAGAAAATAGCTTCAGAGGAAACCACAACCAAGAAGACCAACGTAAGCAGGGTGGTTGTCAAAACACGGATCAAGAAGAAACATGTTGTGGTCCGCATAATCCTACAATGTGATCAAAACCCGTGAAGAACTTGCAAAAGGATTAAAACCTAACCAAAAACAGAAAAATCTGAAAATGGTTAGAATCCAAGGAACAGTGAAAGACGTGGCTAGGCAAGGCTCTGCAATTCCAAGACAAACGTTGTGCAATGCTTTGAGCTTTCTATTACTTTCTGTTTAACAGTGTTTCTGTTTGACAGTTTTTGCAGTATTTCTCTCAGCCTCCCCATTCTTTTCCTTGACGCACGAGATCCATTTCGTAAAATTCGTAAAAGTACAAATATTAATTAATTGAAATAGATTCTTCATAAAAAACACGTATACTTTATCTTTGCTATATTAATAGGGATTGGTTAAATTGAATGTTTCTTAGCAAATTTAATTTTTTCCAATCGATTTGATGTTTTTCTAATGAATCTCATTTTTTTCGCTTCAGTTTTTCTCTAACGAGTTTTATTTCTCTAGAATTCCCCTATGGGGATTTCATATTACTCCTAACTTTTTTAACCAATGTTGAAATTTCTACTTCTTTTATCAATGCAGAAATTTTTGTTGATTTTCAAAATGTAGATTTACAAGCTAGTAAGAAAAATGTTTTGGCACTTTTTTTTAGTGATGTTGATGAAATTAAAACACTTTATTTTGTTCCTTTTGATAATGTATATGAGTCATTGGTCGCTGATCTTTCATCACAATATGTTCATTCAAATTTTGGGCTACCTATAATCAAAGTCTAGTTTCACAATTAAATGATGTGATAAAAACATAACATAACATCTAAGTGCTTCATGTTAGGTAGTGTTCTCATTTTTTTCCCTGCTTGTTGAGTTAGGCAATGTTTTGATGGTGTAGTGTGTCCCAAATATAAGGTATTTTATACATAAGCATATAGCAATGATCATTTGTAAGTGGGCTCTAGATTGTGATATCCAATTTGAAAAATATGCTAAAGTTCCATATTTTTTTGAGTTATACAATTGTTTATTAATGTTTCAAAAAGTTGAGCAAGAAATTGTAAGTCTTCTTAGGCCTATTAAGCATATGAAGTCTATTTCTATAATGTTCATTTTTCGTAGACCTTTTTTAAAAAAATCAATTTTTTCAATTGGCAAAAGAAATTGATATTACAAGCAAGAGGAAAAACTTGAATTCAACCAATTACATAGCATATTCTTTCTAATTCTTGTAACTTTATTAAAAGAAAACAAAAATTGTGTTGAAGTTAATGTCAATGATAAGAATAATCAAATGGCAATAAAGAATTTAGAAAAGATAGAAGCTCCTAGGTATGTTTTTAATGGTACTAGAAAAAGTGTTAAGCAACAAAAATACTATTAACCCAAAAATTAAAAATTAAAAACTTAAAACTAGTGTCAACATGAAGGTTATAGTTGATGGTAAAGATTCTTGACATAAAATTAATAAGTGATAAGGTGAAGAACTTCCACAAGTGTTACTACTTTCTTGCTTTGATACAAATATTGGTATTAATCCACAACCCTCTATCTCGAATTCTTTTGCTATTTTAAATTCAAATATAAATGTTGAAAAGTGATATAAATTTTGCTAGGGTTAAGACCTTCCTCCCTACTTACAATTAATTTTCATTTCATTTATAATTAAATTTCTTCACTTAATTGATATACTTGGAATTTTTTTCTCATTATTAATATTTTTTTAGGTCCTACCTAAATTCTTGAATTTTGATTGTTATATTTACTTAAATTTTTCAATTTTAAAATGAATCTTATGAGAGAGGCAAACATATTGAACAAAGCAATTTTCAAAATTCCCTCAAACCTCAAACCTGTAATATGAGGTTGTCATGACAATGGTCTTACAACTAAGCTTAAAACCTCATTGTTGAATAAACCACTACATTAAAAAATATCCACATATTTGCTGCTGCCACCTGCCAATCAAAGGTCATCCTAATTGCAACTAACTTGGACCATTTTAACATAATTGCACAATTGGCAAATGTAACATATGTTATTAACTATTTTTCTTAACATCATTACTGAATTTTCCATGATGATTAATTGTAGCTTGAAGGTTTGATAATGATATATTTCGACTGAAAAACCCCTTTTCCGATGAAAGGACCAAAGTTGCTATGCATCTTTATCATTTAGGACAGGTTATGTCATGGAGAACTCTCGGCAGTGTTTCTATTTGGTTGAACCAAGGCAACATTGGTCTCCATAGAGCAGCTGAATGTCCTCCAAGTTTCAAATAATAATTGGATCCAATTCCACACAAAATCTACAACGTGAAGTTGTACAGTAACTTCAAATGGCCTCCATTGATGGGCTTAATTCTTGATTAACCCTAGAAACTATGATACATAAATGCTTAAATACATGGTTCCATTAATTGCATAGAGAAGGGTCTCATCCGTGTCAAGGCTCTTTCCAATAGTAAGAGTCAAAAGGCAACATGATATTTAAAGTAAAAGAGGACTTGCAGAAGGAATGAATCTTGTTAATATGTAAAGGTCATAATATTTGAGCTCTGTCAACAGCAATTTACAGCAATTGCCAACAGCTAGCCGAGGGAATAACTGCAAGAACCAATTTACAAAGATGAAATGCGTGTGTGGGTATTGGGTACACACAAAACCACATTTTTGAGATTTTTATAATGGACATCACCAAAACGAAACTGGTAAAATGCAGGGAACGGTCATGGTGGAGCTTTTCTACTTCCAGTGTTTTCGGTGTAGGACCAGACCTTTTCTAGTTCTACCAAAACAGACTTATGGATTTTCATGAGCTCATCAACCCTGCCACTGTCCTTGGCAGATCTGAAATCCCTACCAAGAAAATCCTTTACATCTTTGCTTTTGGAACCATGACGGTGGGTATTGCTGGATCTACTTAGGTTGGAGGGTGCATCAGCTGTTGTTTCAGAATAGGCCTGGTGATGTGCTGGGGAGAAACTGGGTGTAGCATAAGTAGAGGTAGAGGGCAAGGAAGGAACATACTCTGTTAAATTTGCTGTTGCATCCATTGCCTTCTTGTTGCTGCTAACAGAGCTTGAAGCATCGCGAGAAAGCTTGCCTGCTGCACATCGCTTGGCCATATTATCTGTATACAACACATCATCAATCCATCCGTGCAGAGATATTAAAGGCTAGACTCTCCAGATCCCCGTGAGTAACATTCCAAGATCGAGTGACCCACGTCCTAAAATCAAAGGACCTATCCAAGTAACCTGTTGGGTTTCCCAACCATAAATGCAAATGCAGTTGACCTAAAATCCATTTCTGAAATCTGTATATAACGCATTTACTTGGACAAAAATTTCAGGAGAAATGTAAGATCAACTGCTGAATGCCATTGGCTTATTAAAATTTGGGGTTTTTATCAGCGTATTCAAGGTATAGTTTCTGTTTTACCTTGTTATGCTGTATCTTGTTCATATCCAAAAGAGTCTGGGATAGACCAGGGAACCTCAGCTTCAAAGTCAATAGGAGACTTTCAGCTCTTTCTGATAGCAGGTTTCTCTTTTCAAAGTCTCCTACAAAACTTTTAACCCTTCCCCACTTAGATTTGGAATGAGCTTTGTTACATTTTCTATTATGCATGCGTTTGCTTGATGCTTTCTCCTACCAAACACGAATTGCAGCTTCAATGGGGTTAGCAATTTCCAGAATTCAATGCTCAGAAGACAGATCTAGGCAATCTAGAAGACCTTATGGAAAAAATTGCTCAGATGTCAAGTATCGATAAATAACATCTCCAAGGCATGCTTTTCCTTGTCTGAATGAGAAAACAAAGAACACAATTTAAAAATGATTTTAGGTAACCGTTACCCATTATAATTTTAAATCAGCCATTACCTATAACCCTATTTATACTTTCCCTTTCATCCTCAAGAAATCAATATTTTAATGCTATTTATGCTCTTGAAAATTTTAAAATAAAATCAATTACAATCAATGATGAATCTAGTACCATTGGAAACACCTTTCAAAAACAAAATACAAACCCTGTATGGTACATATATAAACACAATTGCTAAGAAATTAACACATAGAATCATAATTCATGCCACTGTTGCAGTATCACAGTCAATATTATGCACCTTTGGAAGGGAAGCTTCGAAACTTTCAAGAACCTTCATGTATTGATAGACATTGCAGCCTTCAGGATTTGGCTAGCACATTCTCTGTGTTGCTGCAATTGCTTCCTTGTTGCATCAGACAGACCGTTTGCTGGCAGTTTTAGAATAGGCAGCCACCACTTGTCTTCATGATGCTGGACATGTCACCTGGGTGCAACATAGCCATCATCATTTACATCTCCTAATATCATCACTGAAACTATCAAAAATTTCCTGTGACAGCGTTTGTTTGATAGCATTAGCAGAGGCAAAATTAAAAGGGCATTGTCTATAATCACAAAAGAACATAGATTTTATACAAATATGAAACTTCTCAAAACTTCTGAATGATTCTTAAGAAATGTCAATGAACGGAATGCAGAATACAGAAAAGTAGGTTCTAGAAGGCGATCTAAGAATTACAAGCATAAGTTCCTAGATAGTCCACAAAAGTCCACAAATTAAATAAAATTTACACTGAAAATTCATAGCCAAAAACAGGACCCAATGAGATTCAGAAAACCTGAATCAATGCACTCATTGATACATCTAGCATGTAAGACTAGGCATTCAGTGCACTCCTTACAGAGACCCTGAAGCTAATGTCTAAAATCTTTCTTTTTTTTCTCTGGTAAAAACAAATTTCTGTTAGCATCCAAAAAGTCATCTCCCGTCTGTGCCAAGCAAAATGAATTTACTCGTTTAGGTGAAGGTCCATTTAGCTCTCAGCCTTTCAGAAATGTTGATGTGAATTTAAGACGAAAAAATAGTCTCACAGATTAAACACAGTAAACATGAACTTTGAAACTTTACTGGACTAGCATAGAAGTCTCTTTTTATGAAACTGAAGTGACTGCTCTAAGTCTCTTTACATATTTTTTAAAATAAGAAAATAAATTTCAACTACTTATATTGTTGGCACTGGTTTGTTAATTACTGTAATACATATATATAAACAGGATTTGGAATGCAAAGACAATAGAAGGACAGATCCATGAAGCACAACACATGCGAGAAACAATTTTGGCTTCTGTTAATTTCACTGGCATCTTGGAACTTTGACAATCATTGAACTTCTATGTTGTACCCATTGATAACATCTTAGAAGCTGAATCTCTGGGTTAGTAATCATTGCTACTTAGTTTATTTTAAGAAAATTAAAATAACAATGTCACTGTTTCATGACCAAGTTATTCTTTTTTTTTTTCAGTTGGTCTTCAAATGCATATTGAAGAAGTGTGCAAATTACTAAGCATGAATGAAAAACATATGCAAGTTTTAGCGGTGATCATTTCAGGTTTGGGCGGAATGGAAAAAACTACCCTGGCTTTTGCTTTAATAGAGAGGCTTGCCCTTTTAATAACTGATTTCAAATTTTCGAGAGTAATTTTTGACAACACTATCAGCATAGAATCAAGGAGGCTATTCCACATTAAGATGCTACAACAATAGTTGGTAAATAGCTTGACTGGAATCAAGCAAGAATTTGGAAATATAGCAAATGGAAGATCCAAGTTAAAAGAAGCATTGCAAAATACTAGTTCATTGAAATGTCAATTTCATTGATGATGTTCAAGAGCTCCTCCCAAAAAGTCTTTTTTTGAATCAAGGGACAAATCTCAGAATTCTGATTACATCTAGAGATAAAGATGTCAGGCTCACGGTTCCAAGGATTTGCAGAGTTCAAGACTACTCAATACAGCCCTTGTGCAGTGAAGATGCCAAGAAATTGATATATAAGACTTTCATGGATTTCTTTGATGGTCAGGGTCAAGACCAATTCCTTAGTGAAATGCAAAAGTTGGAAGAAATTAAGAAGTAATGCTGTGGAATTCCTATTCTTCTACATCTCATAGGAACTCATCTTAGAGATAGAGAAGCTTAGAATGTTACAACCAAATTATTGAAGAACTGAACAAAGGAGATCTTGCTTCTTATTCATGCCACCATGAATCCATCCTTGATATTTTACTATTTGTTTACCAAAAAATGAAGGTTGATTTACAAAATTCTTTTTTAGATATTTGCAATATTTTGCACCATGTCTTATCCTGCACAAGCCAAGTAAGTGATTGGGAGATTGTTGGTTTCACGGTCAGAGAAAATGCATTGGAAAGCTTGTTGAAGAAGGGTATTCTACAAAAGAAGAAGAATGATCTTGTACAGGAAAAAAGATGAAACAGTAATGGTTCATGATATTTTGAATACAATGATTTCAGATGAAACCAACAAGTATTCTATCTGCAATATTTATAATAAGAAAAAGGTTTGGAAACATTAATTTTATTTATTTATTCTTGTAACTTTATTTAAAATGAATTACAAATGATGATCACTTGGGAGGGTTGTGGATTAGTGAAAGTATAATTTCTTCCAATAATTCATAAAATAGACACCTTACCATCACTTCAAATTATGATACCTTTATCAAAGTAATCTTATTTATTTTATTGAAAGACTAATGGGTTTTTCTTAAAATAAAAATTATTGATCTTTGTTTTTGTTCTAGTGTAACTAAAGGCCATCAAGGGAATAGAAAGGTACGTAGCATATGAAGAGAGAAACAAAGTAGATTGTGAAGATCTAGATTTGCTGCATTCTTCCTTACGAATTCTCCACATAGACAGTTGCTCACATGTAAGAAATAGATGCCAAGCTACATTTGTTGAACTTCAAGCGTTGACTGTATCATATTCTGCACTACCATTCACAAGTTTTGAGGGCTTTACCAATCTCTCTACGTTACAATTGAGCAATTGCCATGACTTGACAAAACATCCATCTAGCATATGTTCATTGAGAAGCTTAAGAATCTTGAGTGTACTTAGATGTGAAAAGCTTGTCAGTTTTTCCAATGATTTGACAAGTTTTAGCTCCTTGAAGATGTTGTCCATTTCAGGCTATTGCAAATTGAAGGGTTTGTTGGATGGAAAGAACATGCCACAACATTTAAAATTTCTAGACATCTCATGTTGCTATAAGATGTTGCTATAATATGAAGTTTCCCAAAGATTTGTCCAATTTGAATTCTTTGAAGAATTGTTTTCTACTGGGGCTATCAACCGAAGATGATGTTCTAGCGGTACCTTTTAAGTTTCCATCTACCTCATCCCTAAAGAGGCTTTCACTACCAAGAAGCATTGAGGACGTTCCAAGGTAATTTCAATAAATTGTAGAATCTTGAGAAGTTACATTTTTCTTCCAAATATCTCAACTAGTTGCCACTTCAACTATTCCGCTATGCATTGCTGCTTTGAGTTGAATAGTTTACCGGATAAGGTTGTTGAATAGGTTAGATACATTGGATTTTGATACTTGTGATCAAGTAAGAGTTTTTCCTGCAACCTTCCAACATCTGACAAGTTTGTCTACGTTGAGAGCAAGTGGCATCACAGACTTTACGCCTCTGTTGTGCTCTTGTCTATTCAATCCACAGAACTTGGCCTTACAGAATTGTTCTAAGATGAGGAATCTGCTAGAAAACATAAGTGTGTTATCCAAATTGAAAACATTAAACCTTTAAAACTGCCTTGGTCTGAAGAATCTGCCTCAAAGTATAATTATGTTATCAGCATTACAAACATTGAAATTAGAGGATTGCCCAAAGCTGAACAGTTTTCCAAAAGACATAGGCATGTTACCTAAGTTGAAGGAATTGTTTTTATGCAGGTACTTGTAGCTCAAGACTTAGGGGAAAGTATAAGCATGTTAACTAACTTATAAAAGTTGACATGTGAAAACATTAAGGTAAAAGCTCTGCCTTAGGGTTTCATAAATTTAAGAAGCTTAGCATAGTTAGAATTGTCTAAATGTGGTGGCTTGACTGAAGATTCCATGGACATGATATTATAGTTGAAAAATCTTCCATTTCTGAACATTACAGACAGCGATGCTCTAATATGCAAATGGAGATATCTTGGGAGTAGTCAGGGCATTCCCCAATAAAATAAAATGCTTGTCTATTTTGAGAATTTAGGGAGGTATTTATGGAGAAGGGCTCTGCATTTGTGGAGAATAGAAAGCAGCAGAAAATATCATTCTGCCCACGTACAGCTACAGAAAGAGGATACTCTTTGACCAGTTGAAAACTCTCATCTCAGGGCAATCTCCTTGAAAATTGAAACTACAATCCCATTCCCATTTTGAGCTTTTTGTAAATTTCATTGGCTAACTAAACAAAAAATAGTAACTTTGAGCAAACATTTAAGTGTGTTCAGCTTCATGAGTTTACAAAGCTATTTCAGAAATGATATTGGATATCTTATCTTTCATCCACTGTGGTCTTCTTCTACATACATGATATTTTTATACGTAGGCTTGCATTGATTTTGTCATAACTTTCCAGTGCAATGCATAATATAATTTGTGGAACCTTATTTGCAGTAAACTTAAGATTTTATGAACGACAAGGATTTTGAGATACTGTCACATTATTATGGTTTAACCTAAAATAACATTGTCCTCTATATCAATCAATTTGAATGTGGTCCATGTTTCCAGGGGCAGATCTTGGAAAATGATGCATACAACTATGAGATGCTGTTTCCCACTCCAATGCCTGTTTGTAAAATTTATGGCTCTGTTATTTTTTGTGAGTTTGTGGAATACAAACCAAACCACTTCTATCAAAGTAACTAGGGCAGAAACTTAAATGTGTGGAAGAAATGATATATTGTAGTTGTCATTTTCCATCTCATTTTATTTTTGGAATGTAGACATATGATGAGAATCTTGAACGTCAAACAATCCTGAACGTAAGGAAACCACCGTGGAAGTCATTTTCCTGGATTGACTGAATTCCATAAAGTTTTGAACAAATGACGATGTACAAATAAGAGATAACAACTTTGCAATTCGTCGCATTTTATTTGGTGAAAATCGTTTAAAAGGAAAAGTTTCACATGTATCTCCTCAAAGCTCCCCGATGATGTGCGTTGAAGTCTTTGTTTGTCAGCTGTGTCTGTGGCCTTCATTCTGCCAGTTAAATTTGAAAAAAAAAAAGGTTTTTCATTCTTAGTTTAAAAAAAAGAGAGAGGTTTTCATTCTTGGTTACCACCATCATTGAATTGCAGCATAATTTATAGGTCTCGGATTCCAGCCATCGTTATCTTGATCCGGTACAGCGGCTGTTACAAAAATTATTAGATTTTGCTTACTAGGACCTAGACGTATGGAAATATGGGAATCCTATAATTTATATTTCATTATTGCAAAGGGGGATGTGAAATTAGTCCATTACCACACATCGCGTTTCAGGAATTTATTTTAAAATCTCACCGAATTTCATTTTTTCATCATCTATTACACTCAATTACAAATTACTTCAGTAGAAAATAATAAGCAAGATACATGTACTACCTTGTTTTTTTTGCATGCTTTAGTTTGTAAAATCTGAGTAGCACCTGACTAAAGAGGATCTTTTTTGGTCATATTATATATCCTTATTTTAATCATAACATGAACAGAAGCTATGCCAAATAGGCACAAGCCAAAGGAAGACAAAGGCCTTTCACAAGAGTTATTTTGGCCGAGAGGCTAACTCAGCTCATAGGATAGAGGGGGAAGGGGGAGTGGATTTGTCACCCTCCATGTAACACACTACGTGCAAAGGAGCCAAAGAGTCACTGCAGGGGAGTCGAATCTGAAAAGTCAAAGAGGCATTGCAAAGGAGCTAAATCTCTATTCAATTGACGGTCCTTAACCCTTGGGCTCCCCATTCGTCTCTTCGTATTTCCTCACACACATGCACCACATGTAGGGGAGCCAAAGAGTCACTACGAGGGAGCTGAATCTCTATTCAATTGATGCCCTCGACCCCTGGGCTCCCCATTCATATTTTTGTATTCTCTCATGTGCATGCACCATGTGTAGGGAAGCCAAAGAGTCATTGCAGGGAGCTGAATATTTATTCGATTGTAGGGGAGCCAAAAAGTCACTGCAAAGGAGTCAAATCTGAAAAGTCAAAAAGCCAAAGTGTCACTGCAAGGGAGCTAAATCTCTATTCGATTGATGTCCCCCAACCATTGGGCTTCCCATTCGTCTCTTCGTATTTTCTCATGCGCATGCACCACTTGTAGGGGAGCTAAATCTCTATTTAATTAATGCCCTCAACCCCTAGGCTCCCCATTCATCTTTTCATATTCTCTCATGTGCATGCACCATGTGCAGAGAAGCCAAAGAGTCACTGCAAAGGAGTTGAATCTTTATTCGATTCATGCCCTCAACCCCTAGGCTTCCCATTTGTTTCTTTGTATTCCCTCACACGTAGGCCCCAACGTGGATAACCAATGAATATTTATTATTATAAATGATGGGTAATATTGAATAGTTATTTTTATTATAAACGATGGCAGTTACGATTACAGTAATAATGAATATTTTTTTATTATAAATAGTGGGCAATAATGAATATTTATTATTAATAAAAATGATGACGGTTACAATCATGGTGATGATTAAGGTGATGACGATTTTGGTGTGGTACAGTATTTATAGATATTGAACTTGGGCATTGTCTTACAAGATTAAGAGGTGCAATATTGGAATTTGTGCATTTTCAGAAACATGGATCCTACTACTATTCATCCCAATAGAGAAGGCAAAGAACACTCTCTTCAAGATTTGCAACAGCAATCATCTACTACAATAAGTAATACAATTCATGGAGGTCATGGCAGTGGGCATGCGTGTGGGCATGGCCGAAGAAGAGGACGACCACATATTATAAAAACTAAAAATCTAGAATCAATGACTACAGAGGAGAGAAGACGATTTCTAAAACGAGAAGCAAAACAATGTAAATGAGAATGACAACTAATTCTACGAAATTCAAAAGTATCTAATTTATGCATTTTTTCAGATTTCAAAACAAATATTTATCATAGGGAAATCTTCTCATTTTATTTACATACTTACATTGCATATATTTTTTAAGGTTATGTTAACTTCAAATCCCCTCTCATCACTTGGAAATTCATCCAATGCAATGATCTACATTATTGATATTAATAATGTAAATAATCAAGAAGAAATGCAAGTTGGTGTTTGCCCATACTCAAGTTGGTAAATAGTTTAATTCAATTTTTAGTTTAAATTTTGAAACATTTTTTTAGGACACTAGAAATGCATCTGTGCCTATTAATCAAGCAACATCTGTTCCAAAAATCACACACAAAGAAGAACAACAATTGCAAGAAGATCAAGAACAACTACATTATAGTGAGAGTGAGCACCAGAAGAGGCAACGTCAACAAGAAAAAAATTCATTTCATCGAATAAATAAAGCTACAGATGTTGCTAGTGCACCAACAATGGAAATGCCTTCTTCAGAACCTATTCAATCTTTCCCAAGATTGCAAAAGGCAAGTACAAAAATTGCTCAAGCAATACATAATTTTAATACTGTAGTTAGGAGTTTTGCAAATCCACATTCCTACAATGTATACAATGAAATGTTTCTTAGCATATTATTGAATTCAACCAGAAGTAGAGGACCCACATGCAATAGGTGCATTAAAGAAAAGAAACATAATATTTTTGATAGTTTTGGTTGTGAAATCAAACGATTTTCTGTTGAAAATAACATGGATCCTAGTATCCAACCATCTATCCTAGGTTGTTTAACTGAGGTTGAAGAAATGTTAATTACAAAAATCAATCTCATTTTACAAGTTACACATGCAGTTGGTGGACAGTTCAAGTATAAAGGTCACACAATTAGCTTTGCTCAGGATGTCACACATATTACTAGAAGACTTTCTCTTAGAATTAGAGACATCCCTTTCTTGATATTGAAAAGAGTAGATCAAATGGACACCGAGTATAATTTCATTGTCAACAAAAGACAGGTTTATGAAGCTTTGATTTTTAAGAAGGCAAATGATCCATACTATCGAGATGTCGAGATCGATATGCATGCATTAGATGATGTTACTGATACCGATGATGTTAACATCTTCTATAGCATTCCTTATATTCCATTGTCAGAAAAGAATGGAGAAATGAGATTGCAATTTCAAGGTCCTTTACTTCAGACAGATGATGAAAACATTATTGGTCACACATAATCAGTTGCACAACATGTTGAATTTATAAGAAAGAAAATTGATTGGATAAAAGCATGGATGCATAATCCATCATTGCAGGATTCAAATGTTGCTCAGTGGCCTTCCATGTCTGATTCTACTATTAATGAGTTTAACATGATGGGGTTGTTTACAATGGCATTTCCAAGTATTTTTCTTAAAGGAAACTGCAATGTTCTTGAGCATAGAGCTAAAGATGTAAAATTGCATGAAACATCTTATTCGCTACCAAGATGGTAGATTTGGACATCACAAGCAATTCAGGTAAATATTAATTCTTTCTTTGTTTGTTATTATTATTATTCATAATGTTTTTTTATGACATTTAAGCAACAATGTGTCATTTATTTGTAGGTATTATATCTATAATATCATTAGAAGGAGACAGGCAATGAAATCTACTGCTATATTTAAAAAAAATTATTGTTGATGCATCCATAACTACTAAAGAACTACGAGAACAATTGAATAATGATCCATCACATGTCATTGTTGATAATTTAATGTGATATGGTACATCCATTCATGGTACACCATCTTATTGGAGAAAATGTAAAGTAGTTAACTGACATGGTGAATTAATTGGAAACACCTACTATCTTTATTACTCTAAGTGTGCAGATCTCTATTGGTCTGAGTTGCATAATCTGATGGAAGGAGATCCACCTGGGAACTCATCTGAACTCAAACGTTGGAGGCAAAGTAATATCATAGAAAATCCGCATATAGTTACAGAGTTTGTGCATCGTTGTTACATTGCCTTTCTTAAAATAGTTTTGATGAATGAGTTCCATGTTGTTGACTATTGGACACGACATAAGTGGCAACATCGCGGATCTCCACATGTGCATGGTTTCTTGTGGATACAAGGTGCTCCAAAGGTAGATGAGCTTGATCATAATGATCCTCATGTCATGTGTAGGGCAAAGGAATTTTTTAATTCAATTACAAATGCATGGAATCCAAGATTTACAGTAAATAGATATCCAAATAATGTAAGTTCTTATTTATCTTTTCTATTCTTTACATAAAGTTTTTTTGTTGATATTGGTTAGAATACAGAGATCTTAAGTTCTCCATTGTTACTTCTTTCAATTTGTCTTCTCACTTGGGCTTTACATGTAAATATGTTATGTCATCTATGTGAGTTGACTGCTGAACAGCTACAATGTATGGATCTAGAAACTGATTATGCTGATTTGCTTAATGTTATTCAAAGACATACTGTATGCAAACCCGGTGCATGCTTACAAAAATGTAATGACAAAGAAGTTTGTAGGTGCCAATTTCTAATCAAAATGTTGTATCATTATTATTTCCTCATCATTGCATTCATTTTTATTAGCAAGTAAAATTTAATTTATCATGGGAAAAAATATATAGATATTCAAATTTTGTATTTTTCAATTCTAGGTACAATGTTCCTTGGTTGTTATCTTTAGAATCAACTCTTCAGAGAGATCCTATAAATAATAATGAGATTACTTGTGTTCCTAGAAGAAACGATTCAAAGCTTAATGTTCATAATAGAATGATGCTTCAGACATGAAGGGCAAATATAGATTTTCAGTCAGTAATGTCATGATATGTTGTCATAAAATATATTGCAAAATATGTAGCTAAAATAGAGAAAAAATCACAATCTTTTTATGACATGTTATTGCAAATTTCTAAGTCAAAGAATCCTCATGAAGATGCTCTATCAATCTATAGAAGGCTCATGATGGATGCTCTTGTAGATAGAGACATTAGTGCTATGGAGGTCTATCACATGTTGTATGAGCTTCCTTTGGTAAACTGTAGTCGTGTTTTCCGCACACTCAATGTTTCTCGACAAGTGTACAAAAAAGTTCAAATTAATTTAGATGAAACTGATGAAGCTAAAAACTACACAACTCTTATTAATATGTATCAGAAACATCCACTTTCGATGGAGGGTGTCTCATTGCTACATGCTTTTAAAGAGTACAATTGCAACATAAACAATAAGTCCAATCCACATTGGAATCCGCATCACCCAGAGCCATATGCTATTATTAGATATTATCCCAAATTTCTCATCCCACCAAAGAAAGAAGAACAAAAATGGATTGAATATTATTGGGCTATGTTGTTGTTACATTATCTATTTAGAGATGTGAAGTAAGACTTTGGTTCTAATGATGAGGATATTGAAATGAAGTGGTTGTCTATTCAACATCTGTATGTAGCATCAAAGATTAATACTGAAGAAGAATTCCAACAAGCTTTGGAGAAAGAAAGACAATTTGTATATGTAACTCCCTAGGTGCAAGATCATGAGTAATATGATTTTGAAATCCTCAACCATCATCTCTTATCAGTAGGTTGTTTTTAGAAAACAGAAGTGGAGATGCTTGGGCTATGAGATGTTGATAGAATGCATAACTAGACGTTACAATATCTTGGAGAGGATGTTGCAAAATTCGCTACAAGTTTTATTGCTAGCAATAAATCATCTCGGTCCATGATTGTTATTGATTGTGACTGCAGTGCCTATGATTCTGATAAGTTGGGTGTAAAGCAAAAGAAGTGCTACAATAAAATTGTAGGCCACATGATGTTTTTACAATCAACAGATGAAGTTGTTTCCCCTTTAAGAATGATTATCTAAGGAATAGCTGGTACGGGAAAGTCATTTCTCATAGGCGCACTTCGTAATGCTTTCATGAAATACTACAATGAAAAACATAATGCTTTAGCCATAATGGCATCCACAAGAGTTGCAGCATCTAACATTAATGAAATAGCCATTCATTCTAGTTTGAACATTGGAATAGGTGCCTACAAAGAACTCTCTTCATATGCAAAGATAAGTACGCAACATCGACTATCACAGGTAAGATATATAGTAAGATAAGTTCCACTTTAGACCCATTTAACACTCTTGCATCATCGGTGCATTTGTAATCTTACCCATCCACCATTTGGCTCTAAGAACAAGCATTTATAAAGCATATTAATTGATTTTCCATGCACACAAAATGCACCTAAAAGAATATAAAAATTAAAATTCATTAATCATTAATATTTAAAAAAAGAAAAATAAAAAAATCACATCCAAAAATAACAAATAAAAATTAATAGATCCATATGCTAAAAAAAATGCATACAAAATCAAAAGAATGAACAGATCAAAGAAAGATATAGTGTTAGTTTAAAAAATTATGCATATAAAAAAATACACACACTAGCTAGAATTAAAGCACATGAACAAACAAATAAAGAAAACATACTCTACCATTGAAGCCATTACGTGGAGGTCTTTCCCTCACAACTAATTTTAAGATTGACATCTGACAACCTTCTTTTTTATCAATATTACCAAATAACTAAGGATTTGATTAGGATTCTTTGTAGATTCTAAGATGTTGTTCTTGATGATTGAATTTTTAAGATGAAGTTTTCTTTCTTCCACTTATGGATGTTTTTTCTTTATCTTTACTTGAAGAAGGAGTAGAAAATTTACTTTTTTGGTCTTTAAGACTACAATCTCCTTGGTCGTAATCTTTGGAAACTAATGATCAAGTAAAGGATGAAAATGAATCCTTAATAAAATTAGTACTCATCTTTCTTTTGAAAAAATACTTTTGTTTGTGAGGTAATAACTTTCTTACCATAAGAGTTATATAATTATTTTGATACTACCTAATACTATATGATGATGGAAAATGAGGGTAGTTCATTGCATTAAAGAACTAGGCTTGTTTCTACTATGGTTGATTTAAAATGTTTCCTTGTAATGGTATAGAGGATCATGATGGACACTACTAGATCAACAACTATTAAAATAGTTATGATGGATATGGTTCATATTGATGGAACACTACTTGAGGTACTTGATCCATAGCTTGTGGACTTTCTTAGTAGGAAGAAGGATGGTATGATAGCTTGAGGCATTGTAGAGGGCACACTCTAAGGTGCCAAGTTTAAAGAATTAGATTCCATTCATTGTTGATGTCATTATTGTGGCAAAAGAAATAAATTATAAGACATCCAATCAAGGTAAGGCCTCTTACCTTTTTTTTTAAACTTTCACCAATCTTTCCCTATGGTCTAATTACTTTCACAGCTACTTTAACAACTTTATTGACCAAATCCTTAACACTTGAGCCATCTTTTGATTTAATACATCTAAAACCTTGTCAACAACATAGGCAAGTGATGAGACGCGACCTGCATGTGCCGCAATATCGCGGCCGCTGCGATATCGCGTCTTCCCCTGCGATATCGTGGTCCGCCGCCATATCTATAAATAAGAGGCAGCACTCCCTTCATTTCCCAATCCTGGCTAGAAGTAGCGAAGCTCTGGCAGATTGATCACTCCAGAGTTAGAATTTTTCCCATGTGCCCGTAGTAGGAGTCCTAGAGTGAACGGCTCTTTATTCGAGCAGCTTGTAACCTGAACCCAAGTTGTGTACGGCAATAAAGACGAACTTGATTGGATAAACCTTGCAGCACGTGGTTTCATTTATTGCTTTCATTTACTGCTTTCCTAGTGCGTTCAAGTACGACTTGATTACGAGCGTCTACGGACGTGTACGGCTAGTCAAGGAATCGGCTGCTTGACGCAATGCATGAGTACGACTCAATTACGAGCATTGGCTGCTTGGTAACCCAGTAGCGTATTCCAGGATTCTGCGCTTGGTAATCCCAGTGGTAGTCCGATGTGTACGGCTAGTTGAGGAATCGGCTGCTCATTGCTAGGCTAGAACGTGTGATAAGTACGACTTAGTTACGAGCACCCACGGGTGTGTACGGCTAGCTAAGGAATCGGCTGCTTATCACACTTAAGCTAAATAGGTGCCTCAGTACGACCACTTCGAGCACTTGCGTTACGTGTGGTGATCCCAGTAACGATTAGCGTTTGGTAAGCCACAGTTGCATAGTTCAGGGTGTGTCCGGTAAGTGGGAACGGATGCTGACGCTAGTTAATTTAGACTTAGGACATTAGTTAGAGTTAGCTTAGTTTCTCAACCCTTTCCTCTGATAGCATAGAAGATAAACCGAAAAATACCAAAAAAATCACATACCTCAGACTTGCTTAACCATACACCGTGACACTTACAAGCAAGCCTGGGAAGACAACGAACGATTAACCCCAAGTGTTTCTTGTGGTGTTAAGGCATTTAGTCTGCGGAGTTCGACCGGATCGCGCGTGCACGCTCGTATTCGTATGGTTGAGTGTAGGGGTACCTCGCCACTCATCATTGGCGCCGTTGCCGGGGACTAAGTGTTTTTTCGCCAATTTAACATAAGGGATATCACTCACATCGTTGTGAGCTTAAAACGAACCTTAGGGTTAATCAGTTAATCAAGAACAATAAATAACGGTGAAATTAGCACACCAATAGAAATGGCTTCTTCTCACGAAATCAACTCACCTAAGGACAATACAGGAGAAAGTCAGCATCATACGCATAACCGAGATCAACCATGTCCTCAACAATCTAAGGTCACATATACTCATCCCGATGAGTATGTGCCGGATTTTACCTTTGTTTTCCATCAAGATGAGCAACTGCGGTGGAGAGACATGCAAGGTAACATCGTGTTACCCCCAGATCGCTCTGCTCCCAACATGCTTTTCCGTGCCTTGGTACAGATTGGCATGCATGAGCTGTTCGCAGAATACGTTTTGGATGACCATGACACAAGGGATTATCATCCCACAAATGCCCAACGTATTCGGGACGAAAGGCAGGAGAGCCAACATTCACTATTGAAGGGCAAGGTTCCCCACGTCATTAGTGAAATAGGAGAAGAGGAACCCCTCACGATGGGTTTCTTAGAAAATGATGTTCCTCCTCCTCACTCTAGTGAAGAGGTTAGGCATCAGGGCCTTAGATCAACGATACATATTCCAGGCTCTGATCCCCGTGAGCACCAGCTGTTCACGGCAGGAACAACTACTCACACTAATGACGGACTCGTTGATCGTCACAACGATCGGGGCCGAAGCAGCCGAAGAGAAGGCAAGAAACATCACCATGGTGATGGATCCCCTTCTTCTTCTCCTTCATCTCATCATTCACCCTCTCCTTCCACATCTGGGCGCAGCCACCATGAGCATAACGCGGAGAGTAAAGGTAAAAGAGATGAAATGCCTCGACAGGAAGGTCGAGAGGAGTTAGGACAAGGGCAAGGACGTAGGGAGAATAGGGAACCACCACGTAGACATCACAGACGTCATGAAAGAGATGATCATGACGAACCCCTATTCGCAACCCGAAGTATGCTTGATATTAGAGAGGCAGTTAGGATTCCCACAAGGCATTTAAAAGACAGTAGGATCAAGCGTTTGGACATAAATAATATCCCACGTTTTGAAGGGGGATACAACGCTGATCCTCAACATCATTTACAGGCATTCCACGATGCCTGTGCCTTGCAGAACATAGACAATGAGTGGCAGAAACTCAAGTTGTTCCCAAGGACACTCACTAAAGAAGCAGAAAGCTGGTACCGGTCCTTAGAACCGGAAACCATCAGGAGGTGGAGTACGATGCTTGAATTGTTCAACAACAAATATCAAACGTACTCCAGAGTGTCTAACTTGCGTAAGCAGATCCAAGGCTGGAAACAAGGAGCTCATGAATCCTTGGATGCTGCCATGGCCCGTTACTACACATTGCTACATCGTTGCCCGGGCCATGGGTACGCTAAGCGGGATCAACTTCGCCACCTCGTGGATGGGCTACGAAATGAAACGAGAAGAACTCTTGGGACTTACGCCCAAGGGAGACTCTCCCAACTAAGAGCCCATGAAGTTGAAGTATTGTTGGAACAAGTAGCGCAAGAAGAGGGTGAGCTACGGAAAAGAGAAAGTGCGGAGGAATACAACCGTGATCCCTCCCTTCGTAAGAAGGGAGTGAAATTCTGTGATGAGGAGGATGAGTCACCACTCGAAGAGTTGGTGAACAGGAAAACTGTGCCGATCCAAAAGTTAACAACGGAGGTATCGGCTAAGGTAGACCAAATGTGGGATTCCTTAGACTCACGAATAGAAACAGTCCTGAAAATAGTAGAAGAGTCTAAGGATGAGCAAAGTAGTGATAAAAGCAAGAACATGCGGAGAAACTTTAACCCTGCACATAACAAGGGTAAGGGAAAAATCTCTAACTCCGATGAGGCTGAAAATTCTGATTCAGACAATGACGGTGGATGTGAGGTCTGCTATTATGACCATCCTAAGGGATGTTGTCCAATCATCTCACATCTGCAGGAGTCTGGGGTGTATGCATTAAATCCAAGACTTAATCAACGGCAAACACCCAGAAGGTTACCTTATCCACAAGGTAACCCGAGGCAGTTCCACCAACCCTTGACGTATTATCCAAGTGGAACACCTCCGCAGCCCATCGAGCAACATCAGCAGTGGCAATACCCACAGTCATGGGGGATGCCACAGCCAACACATCGATACCCTTACCGGCAGCCTGATCCTTATGGTTATTATGTGCAGCAGCCAGTTTCTCCAGGTGACGCTATGAGTCACACTCCACGCCGTCACTACTACGCTCGGGAGTACTTCAGAAGGACTCCTTCTCCTCCGGGAGACATTCCACATTCTGTCCATCCTCTAACTCCACCCGCACCTTTTCCTCAAGTAGTTCCCATAACACCTCCTGCTCCAACAATGCAAGGGGAATTACCTACCCAACCGCAGCAACGTCACGCCGCGAGATCTGTAAATATTCAGAGTGTAAATATCCAACCGGACACTAGTTCTGGCGATAACTGTACAAAAAAGAGACCCTTTTTCAGAACTAGGAGCCCGGATAGGCTCTCGCAACAACAAGCGGACGGGTATATGTATAGGCCTCTAACTACTAACACTTCGGAGCACCCTTCAGTCCAAGGGAATGTAACGCATACGGTTATGCTAACACATACCGTAACTGACTGGATCAAGGTAGGCCACCTTCCCAGGAAACTAACTGACCCTGGGAGTCCCTTTATTCATTTGCAGATCGCTGGGAATGCGCCACATCGAGCTCTTCTTGACTCAGGTTCCGGAGTCAACTTAATTTCGCGAAAGATGTATCACGCCTGGAACCTGCCCCAACTTAAGAAGAGCAACATCCAACTAGAGCTGGCAGACCAGTCCATCACTATTCCCTTGGGTTTAGTGGAGGACGTTATCACCACTGTGTGTGGTTGGTCCTACCCAGCGGATTTCCTAGTGATCGATGTTAACAACAACGAAGGGGACTTCCCAATTATAATGGGAAGGGCATGGCTAAGCACAGTAGATGCATGCCTTAGGATCCGTGATCTTTCCTTGGAAATCTCCAAGATAAACATATGTGGAAAGATCGAGAAGAGGATAGTTCCATGCATCACATACAGTGATTCATCGGGTGATGACACGGAGGAAATGTCTCCATGTCACAGGTGTGCCCAGGAAACTCTGCAACAAAGATGCCTGTATGTAGCAACCACACAAGAAGTAGTAGACACCCCGTGGTTGACAGCTTCTCATAAGGGCAAACAAATATGCATGGAACGAACTGAGGCAACTCATGCCAACAACCGTGGCATAGACACATTGGAACGTGAGCGTCGCCAACTTCCACCCCTGAATCTAAGATCATCATTTGGGAGAAGTTGGGCACTGCTTAGAAATTCAAATAGGCGCTCACTACTTCGGATCTCTCCCTCACAACTCAGTCATGGGGGAGATGGCCACCTATGCTAATCATATGGGGCCCTCAGTTCTTTTTCAGTTTTTGTTTTACACATTTTTGTTTTACAACGTTTTTGTTTTTCACATTTTTGTTTTACAATTTCTTTAACTTTTCTAATTTTTGTTTTACAAATTTCTTTAACTTTTCTTGTTTTTGTTTTACAACATCGTTATATTTTTCTATCTTTTTGTGTGTGTGTGTGTGTGTGTGTGTGTGACATCCTGAATGAACTACAAAACTTTGTAACATCTGTGATGCAAAACACAAATCTCTCAATGATTTATCGATGGTAGCCTGTGGTGGCCTATAGTTCATTGGTTATCTCATGCAACCTTATGAAATTTTTTAAAACAAAATGTATTCTTTGTCTTTTTTTCTTGTTCTCTTGATGTTGTGCTTGCAAGATGAAGCCTAGAAGTCATCACAAAGGTGCAACTCATCATGGTAGCAAGTTACCACATGACCTTGATGCATCAAATTTAGTAGCTCATCCTACTATAGCAAGAGTGCTTGTCTTACATCACTCCAGTTACCCCTCTTGGGCCATAATCTTGTAGCTTAATTACAACCTTCCTTATTTTGAACAACAATGATGACCTATGTTTGACATGCATGCATTGTCATCATGTGGCATCTCCTTTATTAAGCTCCACCATCAAATTCATTGCATGTAACACATCTCATTCGATGAGAAAACCAAACTAAGTTTGGCCTTGACAATGAAACCTAATGAACATTTCACCCCATAAAAATGGGGAAGTAAGTTGCCAAGAAAGCTGAAAGGCCAATGAAGCACAAATGTTAAAAAAATGGCTCTAAACAAACAAAGGGAGGAGCCTACTAGCCAAAGAAGCCTTGGAGTTGAGTGTTGGTTTCTTAAGAACATTACTAAGTGACTAGCACTCTGAAGCATGAAGTGTAAAGGCTACATCAATCAACCAACATGTCACTACCATACCGTAACCATGATGTTAACATGATAGAATTCACTATTAATCCCTATAACCATTCTCTTACAATCAAATATATCCTTTATCCTATATCATCTCATCATAATCTCATTTTACCATTACAAGTAGTTTTCAACATGGTTCAACAGTTATAGAATCAAGTATAGAGAGGAAACATTGGTGATGGACCTATGGTGGTGTTTTGCATTCTTTGTCAATGTCTATCAAGTTAATCCTCAAAACATCAACAAAGAGGGGCTAATGAAACACTACAAAGAAAATTCATGTTAAAATTGATGACCAAAACCATTGTAATTTGATGTAAAAATAATGGCAGATACAATCGCCTTAATTTTTTTCAACATCTAGCATTATAACCTTCAGCCTAGAACTTGAGGTAGGATCTCATTGTAAAATGTGAAGTTTGTAGTTCACAGGTTGCAATCTCACATATTTTAACTTATGGAAGCTAAAAAATGCTTCATAAGTTGTGATTTCCTTACTTCTCAAGTGAAAATTTTTTTATCATGCATGTACTTGAGTTTGGAAAGGCTAAAAATGCCTTGGGAATCACCAAATTTTGGTTTTCCATGGTTTTTATTATGGCCATAGTAGTTTATATGCTAGGATCACCTGCAACTAGTCTATAAATTATTGGGCTTTAATTTTCATGATGAATCCAACATATTTTTATGGAACCCAACATACTTTTAGAGAATGTAGCATATTAATTATGAATCCATCATATTTATGATGTTTTTTTATGTATTACATTTATCAAAATTTGATAAATACATTGGGTTGGATGGCCTACAATGTCAAAAATTTGTAGCAATCAATAATTAATCATGGCAGAAATTTATAGCAACAAATCAAACTCCAATGGCCTATAAAAACCAAAGATGATCATACTCAAAGAACTCTTGCCAGTTTTGCATTTAGCTAAGCAAAGAAACTCTCATAGCAGTGTAGATTAATCAAAAGTCCAATGACCATCCATCAATAAACTAGATTCATTATCAAAGAAGGAGCAAAGAGCTTTGAGAGAAAAACTTTGAAGCATCTAGATCATGAAGCTAACTGTAAGACACACTACTGGCTCCACCGAAATCTAAGCATCTTCCATGCAACATTTTGTGAATCATGAGTGATGAGACGCCATATGCACTAGGCCGCGATATCGCGACCGCCGCGATATTGCATCCCATGCGATATTGTGTACGCGATATCGCGTCTATCCCTGCGATATCGCGTACGCGATATCGCAGCCAGCCGCCATATCTATAAATAAGAGGCGGCACTCCCCTTATTTCCCAAGCCTGGCTAGTGTAGCGAAGCTCTGGCAGATTGATCACTCCAGAGTTAGAATTTTTCCCCATGTGCCCGCAGTAGGAGTCCTAGAGTGAACGGCTCTTTATTCGAGCAGCTTGTAACCTGAACCCAAGTTGTGTACGGCAATAAAGACGAACTTGTTTGGATAAACCTTGCAGCACGTGGTTTCATTTATTGCTTTATTTCCTGCTTTCCTAGTGCGTTCAAGTACGACTTGATTACGAGCGTCTACGGACGTGTACGGCTAGTCAAGGAATCGGCTGCTTGACGCAATGCATGAGTACGACTCAATTACGAGCATTGGATGCTTGGTAACCCAGTAGCGTATTCCAGGATTCTGCGCTTGGTAACTCCCGGGTCTAATGTGTACGGCTAGTTGAGGAATCGGCTGCTCATTGCTAGGCTAGATCGTGTGATAAGTACGACTTAGTTACGAGCACCCACGGGTGTGTACGGCTGGCTAAGGAATCGGCTGCTTATCACACGTAGGCTAAATAGGTGCCTCAGTACGACCACTTCGAGCACTTGCGTTACGTGTGGCGATCCCAGTAACGATTAGCGTTTGGTAAGCTGCAGTTGCATAGTTCAGGGTGTGTCCGGCAAGTGGGAACGGATGCTGACGCTAGTTAATTTAGACTTAGATCTTAGTTAGAGTTAGTTTAGTTTTCTCAACCCTTTCTCCTGGTAGCATAGAAGATAAGCCGAAAATACCAAAAAAATCACATACCTCAGACTTGCTTAACCATACACCGTGACACTTACAAGCAAGCCTGGGAAGACAACGAACGATTAACCCCAAGTGTTTCTTGTGGTGTTAAGGCATTTAGTCTGCGGAGTTCGACCGGATCGCGCGTGCACGCTCGTATTCGTATGGTTGAGTGTAGGGGTACCTCGCCACTCATTAGCAAGGTTTGCTAAAGTCTTCTTAGTTTTCATGCTTTCTTACATAAGGACTTTAACAACATCAGAAAGTTGAATCTTACATTCAACATTTATCACATCCTTTTAACATTGGGGATTTATGTAGACTTCCTTTACATTAACATGCTTATGTCATTCATCTTCTAATCTAGTCACAAAATCTAAGATAATTACAATTTGAGCCACTGATCTTTGATTAAAATTAATCATATCATACATATCCATTCTTTCATGAGTTTGCAGTTCTAGTCATTCTACTAGGTACATTAAGTGGTCACATTTTTTGAACCCATGATTTTAACACTAATTGAACATGGAATTATACCATTTTATGGCCACATCCACTAATTCATTAATATCTTGCTTCCACCTATTATCTTCTTTTTAACATTTACAACTCAAGCATAAGATTAAACTTGACGTTAAAAGTTCTTAACATTTCTACCCAAGAGGAGATAGAATTAGATGAAAGAACTTGATATAATGTGTTAGCATGATTAGTGAGTATGTGTGGAAAATGATGAAGTTTTTGCCACTCATTGTTCAAACATTGTAGCTCACAAATAATGAAAAATGCTTGAACATGAAGCTATGGATCATCATTCAATTATTTTTTGAATGTAAAAATTTTGGTCATATCAACCTTTTTGATTTTTCTCTCCTCAATACTTTTAGTTAAAATGCAAACTACTTCATGAATTTGACACTAATAGAGTCATGAAAATAATGGCTCATCCAAACTATCAACACCTTCATTCAAATTAAGGAAAAACAAATGAAGAATGATGGGCTACTTTGAGTTATTTCAAGTGTATCTTAGACCACATGGACAAAGATGCATACATCTTCTTCTCCTAGAATCATTAGTGTTGTAGCAATGCAAGTCTCTAGGAGAAGGTCCTACCTGCTTCTAAGAATGTATGCACTAATACTCTTGCTCCATAATCATATCACAAAGCTCTTGCTTCTTATGAGTAACATACTCTAATTGTTGAGGCAACATGAATTTGTAATCCACCAAATCCTCAATAAATCCTTGATTGGAAAAATCCTTCTCAAGTACTAGATGTAGCTTTTCTAGATTCTTTGCAAAATTGTCCATGTACATCACCTGATCATTCTAGTTTGCCTTGATGAAATTTCACCACAATAGGAGGTGTTGCTTTATTTAGCATGTTTCTAAAGAAATTTGAATCAATTAAGCCTTTTTCTACAATTTATTTTTCTTGTTCAATTCACCCATGATTGCTTTAGTTCTTTATTTTCTACTAAATCAAGAACTAAGAAAAGGAAAATTGTAAATGTAAAAATAAAACAAAAAAATTCATAGATGCATTCCTCAATAATGATGTCAATGATAAGGTCTTCCCTAGTCGAGATCATAAGAGGTCTATCAATGGTATACATAGCAAATCAATCATAGACATTGAAGATGACAAAAATGTGAATTACAAAGTTTACTTGTGTATATTATTGCATTCAATAAATAAGAATGCTATAGTATATATGATATAAATGAGGAAACCTCTGTTGCAATGGTAGGGAAATGATATTTTTACAATTTCTATGTATTTATAAATATAAATAATTCACCAATAATTAAAACTTGTTGTAATCCCTTGCAAGACAGGTGTAAGGAAGAAATTAAACACACATGCAAACCATGCAATAATCTCTAATGGGATAAGTGTGACACTAACACACAAAGTAATAAAATCTTTTCAGTTACACCCTTAATGGCCCAACATCATTTTTTACAAGTATGACCTTCTCAAGTAAGGCAAAATTATCACAAAACTCTGCATAGCTATGCTAATCTATCTAAAGGAATTAATTAATGATAATTTCTAGATTTAATAAATAAATTTGTTCATAAGATATTATATTAAGATTTAATAAAAAATAAAAAAATTAAGAAAATAAAATTAAGCTTTATTCATTACATAAATACTTGACTTTGTGTTAATCAAATGGTTTTGGGTTATGTAAGCATAGCAACACTTCAACAAAGTCCAGCTACACAATAAAGTGATGACTCAAAAATACAAAGAAAAAGAAATAACATCCTAATCCATGAAAGGAAGAGAAGATCTTACCAAAAAATGCAAAAAGAAATTGTTAAAAATTGAATTCTCTTTTGAGCTCCTTTTTTCAAGGTATGGGTTTATAACAAAAGTGGTGAGATAGTGTATGAGGTAAGGAATTGCACTATGTGAGGTAGCACACCAAGTGAGGTAACACATTAGGTCAGTGATGAATCATATTTTGCAGGGTTCCAATATCATATATTCAATATCGAGGTTGCAAATATCCAGTATCCAATATCGAGCCCCCAAATGCAATGTCGGATATATGATATCACGAGGCATGTGCTAGCCTATAAATATAGTGCTTGGACACACAGTTTCCATATAGTTTTTGTCATAGCATAGCAGAGCTCTTGTAGTTTCTTTTCTCCAAAGTTAGAATATTTTCCAAAGTGCTCGTAGTAGGAGTCATTGAGTGTATGGATCTTTCTTTGAGCACTGTTGTACTTGAGCATGGCAATGTATGTAGCAATAAAGATGAGCTTTCTAATCAAACCTTGTAGAACCTTGGCTAGCTTAAATATTTTATTCATGCATTTAATGTTTTATGCAATTTCCTTTAATGCTCCCAAGTAATTAAGCTAAAGTAAGCTAGTTCACTTAAATAGAAATTAACTAAGCACATAAGTACGATCACTTTGAGCATGTGCATGACGCTTGGTAATCCCAGAAACACTTAATGTTTAGCAACCTAGTAGCATTATACATGTTTAGGATGTGCACAGAAAGTGGTATCAAATGCTTATGTTAGGATAGTTAGTTATTGATTAGTAATTAGATTAATTAAATTGGTTCATGAATTAAGTTTCAACTTATTTTTAATCATAGAAAAATAAAATATAAAATAATAAAAAATAATGTACCTCAATTATACTTAACCATACAATTAAAGCTTCACAAGCATAGTTGAGAAGATAATAATTGTCACAATTAGATTTCACATCCTAGAACAAGTGTACTTAGGAACTTAAGGTCTGCGACATTCGACTAGATCATGCATGAATGCTTGTGATTCATATGGTTGGATGGAGGGGTACCTTGCCCCTCATCAGTAAGGCAATGTACCATATCAGGTAGTACACAAGGTGAGGTAGCATACCACGTGAGGTAGTGTATGAGGTTAGCTAGTGCACGAGGTGAGGCACTACCAATGGTGTATCACCACTCACTAAAATAATGCAAAACTATAGATTTACATGCACATAAATAATTTCATGCATTTTTGGTTACATAGAGATATAGAATTTCCACTAAATGCCTCATTATTTAGGATCCCAAATGTAGATACAATGGCCTCAATGATAGGAGACAAAGATATCTCCTATCTTTATAGTAGCTTTGGCTACCCAATTGTTCCAAAACATATAGGTCTTATCTAAAAACCACTTGCCACTGGTAAATAAGGTGGGCAATAGTGAAGATGTTTGTAGGTACATTCTCATCTCTTGTGAAGTGAACTCTAAGAAAGATCTGAAGTTTAGCTTAGTAAGTACATTGGCCACAACTACCTTGTCATTGATTACTCTAACACACTTCTTAGGGAGTATCACTTGTGTAGTTGTAGTAGTAGTAGATCATGTTGGTGCCTCTTCTTGGATAGATTATTGAGTTTGAAGTATTGGCTAGTGCACTAAGTGTACCTACTACTCTTCTTATCCTTGTCTACTACCCTAGGATTACTACAACTAGTCCCATCCTTGTTCATATCCATCCCTTGGCATCTTCTTTCTTTATTGTAAAGGTTTATTAGCCTTAAGAACACATTTTGATGCCATCTTTAATTACCCAAGGGGTAATTATTAGTTTTTGAGATTTATTTATGATGATCCAAACCCTTATGGCTCCCTTGGTTGGACCAAAATTTTGAAAAATATGAGATTTATGGTGTAAGATGATTGTGCATTTTATATTTCTAGGGCCATAAACAACTAAAAGATCATTTTATTATGTATTTTTAATGTTATGTAAAGCTTTCAGGAATGGAATTAGAAAATTTTTTTAGTTCATGTCTTTGTGGCTCCCATGATGAAGAGCTTAATTCTAAGAGCTCATAGGTTTTTTAAATAGAGTCAAATGAACACTTGGATAGCAAGCTAGAATACTAGGAATGCTTTGGAACTTGAAAATGGAAAGAACACCTTTTATGTTTTGAGAAAATTGTGAGAGAAATGAGAAGGGGTGTTGAGTATTTATTGTTTTTGTTGTGATAGCACAAGGACTATAGTATATGTGATATGCATTTTAATTAGCATTTTAGCCTAAAATTTTGCCATTTTTATGCATCTAATGGATCCCATAACTTCTTAAGGGTTGCTAGGCTAGAGTGTAGATTCCATTGATGCTTCAAATAGTTGAAATCATAAAAGATGAATCTTGTTAACTCAAAGTTGATAATAAATGAGAGGTTTTAGGAGAAAATCATGAAAATCCAATTTTAAATTAAACAAAAAGTGATGTCTATGTTCCATAATGATTCATAAGGTTGATTAAGTTAATCATAATGCTCAAGAGAGTGTGAGATTTGTTATTGATCATGATTCCCAATAGTTATACAAGTGGGTCCTTCCTAAAGTAGACTCATGTTCATAATGCCCTTGTATAACCACTTCTACAAGTAGTCGTGGGCATCCTAGAATTTAAATGTGAATCATTTTCTTGTCCCAAAATGCACAACTACAGTAGTTAAAATCCTACACTATGCTATATAAGACTATACAATTCATAATTGTAACATGCTAGTGAGGTGAAATGGAATAAGAAGGATTAGAAAATTAGGATGTGAGGTATCTTACTATGGTCATAGTAGGTTTTGCATGTTATATGTGATTAGAATGAACATCATACTTGTCTATTAGGGTTCCAAACCAAGTTCAATCACTTACCAATGACATTACATTGTGTCATCTTGTGCCCTCCATCATGAGACTAACAAGCCATCACACGAAGAAATCACCATTCAATAATAAAATTGGAAAATAAATGTTAAAAAGCCTAAGAATAATTAATTAATTATTGAAATTTTCTCATGTATAATGGTGATGACTTTGTGTGAATCAAAGGTTGTAACCTCTTTTACTACAATTGCTTTCCCTTTATGCTTGTACGTGTCTTTGCTTGTTTTCTTCCTAAATTTCTTTTCTTGCTCTTTGGCTTTTTCTTATTCCCCTATTTCTTTCATTATATTTAATGTAAATTAAAATTATTCATCTATGGAATCCCATGTCTTGTCAACCTTGGCTGAAATTTTAGCAAGATTTTTGGATTAGCAAGGTCTTTTGTTGGACCACTTCCTCTAGTGGTTTCTCTTTTTCTAGCTCACAGATATGGATCTCCTTGTGAAGAGCTAGATTTTTGTTATATTCTTATGTGCCTTCCCTATTTTGGAATTCTCCTTTTTCTTTAACCACTTATCAATCAACATCTAGATTTTATCTACTTTGTGTTCTTATAATCTCCCTTTGGCATAAATCTCAATAGTGTCATTGGTTCTATTTCAAAGCTCATCTTTATCATCTGCCTTGGATTTGAAACATACTTTCTCAACATTGACACATGAAACACATCATGAATCCTTAATAACTATAGAGATAAACTACTTTGATATGCCATTACTTCAACTCGTCTCAAGACCTTAAAAAGGCCAACAAACCTTGGTGTCAATTGATTTGATATCCAAACCTCTAACATATGACTTAAAGTAACTATCAATTTGATGGTGTTATTTAAAAAACAAGTGGCAAAGTTTGTTTTAATGATGATTGACTTGATAAAGGTGGAATTAGGTGGATGTAATGAGGTAGCACTAGTAAGAGGTACAACTTGATCTTGGACTTGTGAAAAGGGTAAAGATGCTATGCATTAAAATTATCTTATGATGTCATGTGGTAATATGTCCTATGTGTAAGAGGAGAGAGGTTCTATCCCTTTTGTTTCTTTTCCATGCTTTCATTTCACTTGCTCTATGCTTACCTCATCATATGCCATGTCTCAAGTACCCTAAAGGGAGAAACTTATATAAAATTATTGAAAATAATGTATCCTCATTAAATCATTTAAGATGCAAATGGGTGCCTTGACAATCAATTATTTAGGAACATAATAGATATAACCTGTTTGAGAAGAACCCACTTGGATAATTTTTGGTGTAAAAACCAAGAATATCCTAATGTCCATTCTCTAGTTTGTGTCCATTTCATCAATTTCAATGAGTTTTAATTGATTATATATATATATTCTATGATTTCTTGTTAGAGTTCTCTTAATTCTATTTTTGCATGTTCAAATCTTTATTTGGGAATTCCAGTTGCTAAGAATTTTTCTTTTGTTTGTAAAACCTCTTTAGCCACACCTAGAAATATTTAGAAATTAAATCTTGTAATAGAAAATGATAAATTTTACAAAACAATGCCATAGACAATGCATAGGATATACTTTGAGTCAACACTACCCAAAAACTAAATCTACATATATACACCCACTCAACATAGTTCAATTTTTGCAATTTCTTTTAAATGAAAATTAAATTAATGATGTTTGGACCTATTTACTTTTAAGTATTATATTATTAGCTTTTAAAATATATAATCATAATAAAATATTTGCATAATCCATTTACACCATCATTAACATGATATTAAAACTTATATGGAACAAATTTAATACAAATTATAAATTACTTTTTGATAGTATAGAATTATAATTTCACCTAGTTTGCCACTCACAAGGCCCAGAGTTTCTCAAAAAAGAGAAAAGGTTAGAGAAAAGCTATTATATCCATTATACAAATTATGCTATTATGTTACATCATAATTTTATTAGTATTTTTTACGAAAAGTGTTTAGCTAGGTGGCTGAAGAGTTTGAACACAGCGTCACGTTGGATTCCATGGATTCCAAAAATGTCTGAAATTGTGGAAATTCGTGGAACAATAATACCTTTGTGCTAACCCATCCATGACGATCAAATGGGTAAATAATTCATTGAAATGGAACGGATTGGACTCATTGGCAAAAGTTTTGAATAAAAACGCATGTACTTTCCCTGGTCAAGCTTTTTCTCCTTCAATTATGGGTAGAAAATTAGTACCTGGTCAAGATTTTTCCCCTTCGATTATGGTTAGAAAATTCAGGTTAAACGCAATGGGATGACCACTTTTTATAAGAAATGCAGAAAATCAGATTCTTTTATGATGTGCAAGAGTGATATCTCTTTGTTATATGATCATGCTTGATGGTTGTGAATGACGCTGATGTGCTAATCGTGTTCCTGCTAACTTCTATGTTTCTGAGCTTGTGTCTCAGTGTTTGCAGGTAGCACAGGTATAAAGATGTAGCTAGTGGTGACCTCAGTTGATTCTGTGAGCACTATGTCTATGGGGAAGATATGTGCTCCTGAGACCTTCATGAACTGATTATTTGGTCTCAGAATCCCAACATTGGGTTGTGGATTTATCAGTACCTTGGCTGTGATGCATCAAGAGGTACATCATGATTTGTTTGCCTCTCAGTGCTGGGGGAGCACTAACAGAGGACGGTGATCTATCTAGACCCTACAGATATTGGGCTAGCAGATGGCATGAAATGGTATCCTTGGCCATGCCGGATACTGATGGCCCAGGAGTGGCCAATGCAATGAGGTCCCACTATGGCAGGATGGTGGATACTCAGCTGGTGTGTTTCCTTATTCGATCGTTGCGTTCGTGTCTTGAATCGTTTTCGTTCAAGGTTACCCGTGCAGTCGATTCAGTGTGACAGTAGATCATGTATCTTTCCAGACAGTGCTGCAATGACAGATGATCATTTATGCTTCGTGACAGAGACAGGTTTTTCTCAAAACAGCATGGTTCTTTCTTGGTATGCTCTTGGTGGCCTAAATCTTCCAGCCTAGGAAGGGTTTGGGTAGTTGTCCTATAGTCTTTTAGGCTTGGGTAGCATTCCATATACCATGTATGTTCCCATATATGAATGTAATCTGATCCTTGGGTGTGTGAAATGTATCCTTGTGGTATTCTCAATTCGGTTGTATGCACTCAAAAGTGCTGGATGTATTGCCTATATGACTCAGTTGTCTCCTGGTTGTAGGCCTATGCCACACACTGTGACAAGGCCAAGCCCGATGTATGGTGTTCTCTTGGTGCTTGTTTTAAAGCACCCTTGCTATATGTTGTAAATGGCCTTTGTGCCTTGATGTATAATTCTGCTGAAAACCTCATGAGAAATGCTTCAGTTGTGATATAGCGTTGTAATGAATGGGCCAGGGCATGTCCTTGCCCATTATGCTCGTGAACTGGTGCCATGTGTTCTTGATGATGTTGGCGTGCCTGGATCGTGTATGCTTGGTGAACGTCCTTGAGACGGGACAAATCTTGGGAACACATTTTCTTATGTTCCTGGATTGGCAAAGATCTTCTCCATAGATGATCGTTGGTGATTGAAATTCACATCAATGTGATGTCTAACGGTGGGTTTGAGTAGAGTTCTGGGTAGTGGCACCTAGACTTGCTCTTGCATGTTGGAAGCGATCGTGGAGCAGTAGCCCAAACGTTGGGATGGAGGTCCATCCTTGAACAAATGACGTTACAGATACAGAACTGGTGGTTTCTCCTAGTAGCCTTTCTTGGTGGGCTTGAATGTGCTCAAAACACTTGAGCCGATGCTTTCATGATAGTGGGCTTCTAATGGTTTGTGCATGTCGGTGGGCTCTCGTAACGAATTGCTTTGGTGTGTTGGAGAGCTAAGATGCACTCTCATA
>MNCI01022150.1:306747-326300 GCA_015680685.1 Gnetum montanum | reverse complement strand
TTAGAAAATCACACAAAATAAAAGAAACTATAATAGAAAGTGTAAAATATTCAAGAAATAGCAAATGTACTAACAATGGTGTAAAACAAAAATTAGAAAAGATTCATAACATAAAAACAAAAATATGGAAAATCAAGAATGTGCAAAACAAAAAGCTGTAAAACAAAAAATGTGGAAATCAAAAAGGATGAAAAACTGAGTTTTTTATATGGTTAGAATGGGTGGCCATCTCCCCCATGACTAATTTGAAAGAAGGAGATCCAAAATATGGAGCATGGTTGTCCATCCAATGAGGCATTTGTTGTATTAGCTAGCTTATGCTCGTGGAAAGGTTTGATTTATTGGATGTTGACCAACTATTTCTTGTCTAGGTTGTTAGGTTTGTAGTTCATCATGACCTCAGAAATAAAAGTTTCATAAATGATGTAAGGTCCTTTCCACAACATTTGGAACTTTGTTTGTTGAGGTACATGTGTGGGATTCTAGTAGAGAACCTTATCTCCTTGTTGAAATTTGACTTTTTTGATTTTAAGGTCATGGCACGTTTTGTTGTAGGCCTTGTGCAACTTATTAGATGATAGGGCCACCAATCGATTTTTATCTAGCAGGTTCAAATTCATTAGTCTTTCTTTTTATGCTAGACTCAAGTCAAGGTCGAGGTCATAGGATTTTGAAAGTGTATGGAGCATGGATCGAATAGGAAGTGTTGGTAATTTCCCGTACACAAGCTCATAAGGAGAATAACCTATAGAAAGTATCCATGTTGAGCGGTAGGCCCAAAGGGCATTCTTGAGTTTTGTGCTCTAGTCTTCGCTATATTTGTTAATAGTTCTTGTTAGAATCCTTGTGATTTCCCTATTGGTAACCTTAGCTTAACCATTGGCTTGGGGATGGTAGGGTGTTATGAGTTTATGTTCAACCTCCAAGCATTACATGAGCTTCTGAAAAGTAGTGCTTGTAAAGTGAGTTTCATTATTAGAAATTAATGCATGTGGCATGACAAACCTATTTACAAAATTTTGTTGTACAAACCAAGCAACAGTAGAAGATGCATAGTCAATGATAGCTACTAATTCTGCCCATTTTGTACAATAGTCAACAATAACTATGATGTATGCCTTTTCATTTGACATGGGCATGATGGGACCCATGAAATCAATGCTCTAGATGTTGAAGGGTTCCAATGGTTGAATCCATTGTTGAGGTTTCTCCATTCAAGTAGTCATTCCACCATCTCATTGGCATCATTCACAAGAGCAGACATAATCATGAGCATCCTTCAAGATTGTTGGCCAATAGTACCCTACCATCAAGATTTTAATGGTTGTGCATCTGCTATGTCCTCCACAAGGACCTTCATGAGCATCTTGGAGAATGCATAGTTGATCAACGTTAGGGACACACCAATGAACCAGGCCATTAGTGCACACCTTATAAAGGTGTCCATTGATCTCCATGAAGTGTTTTATATGGTGAAGAAACTGTTGTTTCTTATAGTGGCCTAACCCTTGTGGCATTTCCTGGGTGAGAAGATAGGTAAGAATGATGTCATACCATTTAGGCTCATTGGGTAATTATTCAGTTATAACCTTAGTAAAGAGGATTTCATTAGGAAACATATCAAATAGTGGGTTTTCTTCCTCTTTGTCATCCCATCGTAACTGAGATAAGTGATCAACAACCACATTCTCAGTGCCCTTTTGATCTACCATCATAAGGTCAAATTCCTACAAGATCACCAAACATTGTATGACATGGGGGCTCACCATTGGCTTGTTCATCAAGAAGTAGATGGCACTATGATCCATGTGCAAAAACACATTGTATCCAAGCACATAATGCCTAAACTTCTCTAGAACAAACACCACTACCAACAAGTCTTTTTCTGTAGTGGTGTAGTTCAATTGTGCACCCACAATTCTTCGACTAGCGTAGTGGATGTAGTATGGATGTTTCTTGTAATCCATCTACATAAGCATGGATTCCAAGGCATAATTTGATGCATCCATCATGACATGAAATGTTTTAGACCATTCAAGTTCTTGTAGGATTAGAGTTTCTACAAGTTTCTCTTTTAGTTGTTAGAATGCTTTTTCACATTGCGTGGTATAGACAAATGAAGCATCTTTCTTTGTCAGCTCCACTAATGGCCTTGCGATGTTAGAGAAATTCTCTATGAATTACCAGTAGTAGCCAGTATGTCCAAGGAATGATTAAATATCTTTGAAAGTTTCTCCTTGATGGGTTATTCCTTGGATGACCCTTATTTTCTCAGGGTCTACCTTAATTCCTTCTTGTGACATTTTGTGCCCTAATACAATGCCTTCCTGGACCATTAGGTGAATTTTTTGCCAATTGAGCCGTAATTTGGTTTCAACACATCATTTTAGCACTTGTTCAAGGTGGTCTAGGGCTTGCTCAAATGTAGCTCCATAAGTGGAGAAGTCATCCATAAAGACTTCCACACCACTTCTGATTTGCTGTTGAAAAATGCTTAGAACTAGGCATTGGAATGTAGTAGAAGCATTGCATAGACCAAATGGCATCTTGCGATATGCAAAAGCTCCCCAAGGACTCATGAATGTTGTCTTCATCTGGTCCTCTGGTGCAATTTGAATTTGGTTATAGCCACTATAACCATCTAGAAACTTGTAGTAGCAATACCCAAATATTGTGTCTAACACTTGATCAACAAATGGTAATGGAAAATGATCCTTGAATGTTGTCATATTCAGCTGCTGAAAATTGATGCAAACCCACCACTTGCCTCCTTTCTTTAGCACAATCATGAGTGGACTAACCCACTCACTATCTGCAATGGGATAAATGAACCCTACCTTAAGGAATTGTTCAATTTCCTCTTTGACAACCTACTTCAATTTGGGATTCAATTGTCTCTATGGCTATCTCTTTAGCTTCATGGCCAAATCAGTGTAGATACGATGCTGGCATATCCTAGGATCAATCCTTGTGAGTTCAAGATATGACTAAGCAAAAGCTATTGACAATTTTTCAACCACATTCAACAACATCTTTTTCTACTCTTGAGTAAGATTTTCATTGATTATGATTAGCTTCCCATTTTTTAAAAATACATATTTCATTTTGATCGATAGCATTTTTAGTTCAAGGGGTTCTTGCTTGAAATTTTCAGGAATCTCCAACTCTTCCTAATAAGTATCATCTTTTGCATCATTAGAGAGTTAGTGATGGACTTTCTCTAGTTCATTCATGCATAAGACATATGCATATGTTAGGCTCTTAGTCTATTCCATGCAAAGTATGCTACTCTAAGAATCAGTGGTTAGCCACTAGGTGCCCTCCTATTTTGTGGCTACTACGTATAGACACCTTTGAATTTTGCTTCTAGTGCATACTGTTTGCATGTAGAGATAGATGTTTGTTTCACAACCCAAAGTTTCTGTATACAATTGCACCTTGTATCGTTGTACATGATGCATGGAACTCACTTCTTCTCGATCTTTCCAAATGCATTTTCTTTAGATATTTCCAGGGAAAGATCTTTTATGCCCATTCTTGCATCAACAATGCTAAGCCATTCCTTTCCCATGATGATTGGAAAATCCCCTTTGCAGTTCTCTATCTTGATCACTACGAAATTAGCAAGATAAGACCACCCACAGATAGTGATCATAATGTCTTCCACTAGTCCCAATGGAACAGTAATGGACTGGTCTACCAATTCTAATCTGATATTTCTCTTCTTGAGAGGAGGTAGGTTCCATGCAGTGTACATCTCATGAGAAATTAAATTGATACTAGAACATGAGTTGAGAAGAGCTTTGCACGATTCATTCCTAGCAATCTACAAATAAATAAGAGGACTTCAAGGATTGGCTAATTTCCTAGGAAGCTTTTCAACACAGATCCAATCAGATATAGTGTGAGTAAGCATCACAATATGGATTCTAAGCAGTGTTTTATTTGAAGGGAACTTGAAAGAATTTGATATAGAGGAAGATGGATGGATAGGGTTGTCAACTACATATGTATTTGAGGGCTTAGGTGGACTGTGGGATCAAAAGAAAGGTCTTTTCTTTGATCAAGTATTTTACCCACTCAATTGATGAATTGGTTGTAGATTAACAACCCTAGTAGCATTGCGTTGTTATGGTTGAATTGGCAGTTCACCCTGCATAGGTGGAGCAGGTGGTAGCTGTACAGCTAGAGGAGAAACATGTGCAAGGATAGGAGGAGCATAAGGATAAAAGGTGCATCCTTTCTTTCATGTGAAGAATTAGTTCAATGATAATCAGAAGGGTGCTAGTGAGATTGAAAAGTAGAAATGTGACTGGAGGAGTCATGTGGAGATAGGGGTTGCTAAACATAGTACCCATATGGATCAAGTTGTCTATAAGGGTATTACTACCTTGGTGGTGCCAACACCCATGATTGTGGTTGCTGCCACTATTGATACTGCTCATATGGTTGTAGTGGAGTTCCACTTGGATAATATTGTTATTGCTAGTGGAACTGTCTAAAATTACCTTTAGGATAAAGTAATCTTCTAGATGTTTACCTTTGTGTTAGTCATGGATTCAAAGCATACATCCTAGACTCCTGTAAATGTGACACTATGGAATAACATTCTTTAAGATGTTCATACTGGTATATGTCACACCCACCATCATCATCTAATTCACTTTCTACAACTTCTTCTATTGTAGCAATCTTTCCCTTACCTTTTTGATAGGCATGTTCAACTTCCTTGCGTCTCCTACTCTCACGATCACAACCTTGTTCTTTGGACTCTTTAGTAATTTTTAGGATAGCTTGAAATCTACTATCCATGGAGTCCCATAACTGATCAACCTTGGCCCTAATTTCAAATTGAAATTTTTGGAGTGGGAAATCTTTCCTATTCACCATCTCATTAGATGCAGATTCTTCCTCACTATCATAGAATCAAAGCTCCCTCTTGTGAATAAAAGGATTACGATTATATTCTTCTACACTTTCTCTTTTTCTTAATTCACTCTCCTCTTTAGCTACCTACTTAATTAGTCTTTATGTCTTATGAGCATTTAATTCTGACAGTTTCCCTTTGGCATAGACACCAAGGGTTCTTCTCATTTCTAATTGAAGCTCATCTACAATGTGGAAAAGTTGATCCAGTTGAGAATAACCATGGCTAGGAAATTTGTGAATTAAGGAATAGTATCAGTCAATGGCAACATCTAAGGGTTTTTGTGTTTCTTATTTCCATCCTTGGATTTTCCTTCTCAAGTTCAACACTCTGGAGTATGTTTGATATTTATCATTAAACAATTCAAGCATGGTACTCCATCGTTTGATAGATTCCAACTCTACGAACCAATACTAATTCTCTACTTCTTTGATGAGTGTCCTTGGGAACAACTTACATTTTTTCCACTCATTCTCTATGTCCTAACAGACACATGCATCTTGAAAATCTTGGAGATGGTTCTGCGGATCTGAGTTATATCCCCCTTCAAATTGAGGAATATTGTTCATGTCTAGCCTTTTGATCCAACTATCCTTCACATGCCTTATTGGAATTCATACTACCTCTATGATATTAAGCATACTTCAAGTAGTAAGCAAAGGCTCCTCGAGGCCATGATCATGGTGCCTATGATGCCCTCTACTACCCCTTCATTCATGGTGATGTGCCTCTCTTAAATGTCTGTGCTCTTGATCTTACCTTGCCTGATGGTCCCTTCGATCATTTCAGTCTCATTAGTCATTTTAGTCACCTTCATCATGGTCTCTCCTCCTACAGTCATGGTCAAAGCTAGAAGAAGAAGATGATGATGATAATGAAGGTGAAGAGCAAGGAGGACTAGCACCATCATGGTGCCTACTACTACCTCTTTGATGATTGTGGCCATGATCACAATCTTGCTTCTTGTCCACATCCCTGCCTTGGCTTGCCTCATTAGATCCTTCTTTGTTATTCGATCCATTCTTACCACAATCGAGATTGTGAATTGTGGACTATAGGTTCTAGTTTTGACCTCCTTCACCAAAGTCAAATAGAGGAATTTCACTAAATGGAAAACCCCCAGAGAAGGGTTCCCCACCATCTTTTTGGTACAATAGGAATGGGGCATCATTAAATCCTTTTCCCTTCACAAATTCATAATGTTGTTCCAACTAGCGATCCCTGAGACATTAAGCCTTAGTGGGATGATAATCCCTAGCATCACTATCTTGCATAACATACTTAGCATGAAGTTCCTGAAGACCCCATATTATAAGCATCTATTGGAGCATTGCAAGAATAGATCAATTCAGTGGCAACACCATGTTATCCTCCATGTCATGCCACTATAGCTATTCATACTAATGTAGGATGAAGGTGAAATTGGGTACATACTCATTAGGATGAGCATATACCACTTGATATTGTTGAGGCATTGGTTGATGATCTCCATCAGAATTGGGCGGAGAAGCACTCCTATGAGAAGAAGACATTTTCAATTAGAAAAAATAAAAATGCAATATGATTTTAGAAATTTTTCTATTAATCTTAAAATATGATATGACTCTAAGGTTCATTTCAATGATTTGAATAATTTTCACTAAATCCTAGATAGTGCATGAAACAACCAAAAGGTCCTTGGCAATGATGCCAATGATGAGTAGTGAGGTACCCCTACACCCAACCATACAAATCACTAAGGCATTTACATGTANATCCCACTTTCCTGGATACATCCTGAACACATATGATGCTACTGGGCTACCAAACATTAAGCATTATTGGGTCACCAAGCACTATATGTATGCTCGAAGTGGTCATGCTTGTGTTCATTAATAACTAGAAATTAATTGCTTAAGTCTAAATGCATTAAAGTAAAGTGCATAAAAGTAAAGTTCATTAAAGAAAATATTAATCTATTCTCAATGCTATAAGGATTGTCAAAAGGGTTTTTTTTATTCTCGTCACATTACTATGCTTAGGTACATCAATGTTTGAACAAAGATCCGTACACACTTAGACTTTTACTGTTGGCACTCAAAAAATATCCTAACTCTAGAGAAAATAAACTACCAGAGCTTCACTACACTATGCAAAAACTATGAAAAACTCCCTGGAAATCATGTGTCCAAGTGCTATATTTATAGGTCGGTATATACCCCACAATATCAAATATCCAACATCACATCCTGGGCTCTGACATCGGAGCATGTGAAAACATGATTCATCATCATGTATATGATAGAAATTTGACACTAAAAAATCTTAACATGTCTGCCTAAGAATAGATGGAATTGGTTGGAAGAGCTTAATATCATATTTTTACATGATCAATGGGTATGTCAAAAAAAAGATAGAGTTTTTTCCATTCACTATTCAATTCTTATAGCTTATAGATGATGAAAAAAGATTAAGTATAAAGTTGTGAATCATCATTTAATTGTTCATTGAATGTAGGAATGTTAGCCATATTAATCTTTTTGATTCTATTATCCTCAATGCTTTTAGTTAGGATGCAATCAACTTCATGACTTTGACCCTGGTAGATCCATGGAAATAATGGCTCATCTAAGTCATTAACACCTCCATTCAAATCAAGGTAAGACAAATGTGGAATGATGAACTTCTTCATATTACTAAAAGTATAGCTCAATCCCCATGGAAAAAGATGCATGAATCTTCTTTCTTGATAATCATTCAAGTTGTAGTAATAAGAATCTCTAGGAGAAGGTCCTACTTGCTTCTTAGCATGTATGCACTTGTACTCTTTCTTTATAAACATATCACAAAGCTCTTGCTTCTCATGAGCAACATACTCTAATTGTTGAGGTGACATGATTTTATAATCTACCAAATTTTTTATGAATACTTGATTGGACAAAGGCCCCTCAAAGGTGGCAAGCACAACATTCTCGGGTTCTTTGCAAAATCATCGATGTACATTGTATCATCATCCCAATTTATCCTAATGAAATTTCATCACAATAGGATATGCTACTATATTCATCATGCTTTTAAAGGTGATTTAAACCCATTGGGGCTATTTTTTCAATCTATTTTTGTTATTCAATTTAACCATTGTTGCTTCAATCCTTTATTTTTCACAAAATCAAGAACTAAGAAAAGAAAATTTGTGAATATACAAGCAAAACAAGTAATTCATAGATGTCTTCCCTAGTAACAACACTAATGATAAGGGGCTCCCTAGCCAAGGCTGTAAAAGATCTACCTATAATATGTGTAGCAAACTAATCATAAACATCAAAGATGACAAAAATGTGAATTACAAAGTTTACTTGTATATATCATTGCATTTAATAAATGAAAATGTTATAATACATATGATACCAATGAAGAAACTCATGCTGCCATGGCAAGAAAAATGATATTTTTATAATCTTAAAATTTTTATGTATTTTATAAATGTAAATAATAAAATAATAATTAAAATTAGTTGTAATCCCTTGCAGGAAAATTGCAACATTCATACATGAAAGAGAAATAAAACACACTTTCATATTACAATCCCTTATGGGATCAATGCAACACTAATACATTAAAGTGCTAAAATCTCCTGAATCACATTCTTAATGGTCCAACATCATTCCATACAAGTATGACATCCTCAAGCAAGACAAAGTCATCACAAAGATTTACATAACTAGGCTAATCTATCTAAAGGAATTAAATTAATTAATATTTTTAAATTTAACAAATAAATTCATTGATGAGATATCTTCATCAAGGCTCAATAAAATAAATTTTAAAAAAATCAAAATGAGCTTTATCCATTGCACAAACATTTGACTTTACTTTGACAAATGGTTGTGGGTTGCAAAAGCATGGCAGCATTCTAACAGAGTCTCACTACACCATGAAGCAACAACTCGAAAAAATAAATAAATTACATACCTACTAAAGAGAGGATAAGAAGCTCTTAAATTAAACAAAATTGAAAAATCAAAGGTAATTTTGAACTTTTCCCCTTAAATATTTGTAATTTTCAAGTTTGTAACGAAAGTGATAAAGCGACATACTAGGTGAGATAGTGCAAAAGGTGAGGTAGCCCACCACAAGAGGTAGCATACCAATGATGCATTACAATTCACCAAAATAAGCCTAAACAATATGTTTGAGTGCACATAAATAACTTTATGCATCTCTTATTAGAAAAAGATATAAGAATTACCACTTGATGTCTCCTCAATTATGTTTTACATTAGGCATGTGATATGATTTAGTTGTTATGTGTTTGAAATATTTGACCATGCTTTTATATTTTGTTTACTACACAATTATAATATTTTATTTTCTTTATAATAGTAGTACAGAATAACACTCTTTATATGACATTTCATTCCTTGATTCATGGCAAATGTCAAATATATGTAATATTTAACATTATGCATAATAAATGTGAAAGAAAAATAAAAGAAGGAAATGCAAAGAAAACTTTATTAATGTAGAAATAATGTATCCAGGCCATGCTTTGAGGATTCCTTAGAATTATCTTCCTTGGAATCTATCCCCTAGACGTAATCTAGCACTGCCACCATGGTTAGGCTTGTACTCAACTAGAAGAAATAACTAGTCACCTTCCTATTCTACTTCACCTGGCACCCGTTACTCACCTTTATTAACTCTGCAACTCCATGCTAACATGACCTCTAATTCCTTGGTATAAATATATTAGATCACACCCCAAAAGGTTACCTCATGGGACATTCCTATTATTATAATGTACTCATTCAAGTCTAATTACAACTTATCTTTTTGAGTTTTATTATAATAATTACATTTTTTGTTACAAAGCAATATCATCTTTGTTACTAAACAACTCCATTTAGGAATGGAGTCATGAGAAACTATCCTCCTTAGTTTTTATTCATCCCTGAATGAGTCTAGATTAAGGGTATTTCTCCATGCTCCAATGTTCTAGTGCTTTAATTTCTTCTTTTTGACTAGGATTAAATATTTTAAAGTTATCCCACTTATTCTCCAAATGATATATAAGCAAGAAAAATATTATCAACACTTATCTTAATCATTAGGTAATAAACTTATTAACACTTATCTTAATCTTTAGGTAATAACAAGAGATGAATTAAGGGTCTACCAACCACCAAACATTAGTTCTAACTAGCATTACACAAAGTACAACTTATATCTCTAATAGCTCAAGTGAAGGGAAGATAAATCCTTTTTTCCACTTGTATTATCCAAACTACTTTATTTACTTAATCTAAAAATATAAATTAAATAAATAAATTAGAAGAAGAAAATAAGAAATAAAAGTAAGTTAAGAAATTCCCTAATTTTCATCAACCTCTGGGATCAAGGAATATAGTCATAATTCCATCATAAGAAATATATGATCAAAGGGGCTTATTTAGAATAACAAGGCTTAATCTCTCTCCTCAACTTCTTTTTTGAAAATTAACTCCAATAGCTTGGTAACTTGAAAGAATTGCATATCATACCAGATGTAATCTAAGACCTCAAGGAAGAAAGATGTTGATTATCTTCAATAATCATAGTAACATAATTAGTAAACTATACTTCTTGATAAACACTATCCACTAACATCATCAGTTTTGAATTCTAGAATTTAACTTATCTATTGAATAGTTAAGTAAGCGAAGTATGTGCTAGTCAAATGGACTACATGATGAATTAATGAAAATTTCTTCTTCAAATTAGGTTTTTCTTATAAATGCTAGTTCATACTTCTTTATTTGAAGAATTCATAAATAGCACTTTTTAGATTTTACATTGAAGTCTTCACAAAAAATGAATAGTACTAGGTCAAGAATGGTATATGTTAGAAATAGTTTGTACTTCAAACTTTTCTCAATCTAGTTTATTAAGTTACTTGACAAAGTATAACATCTAGACATGTTGGATCAGTGATTAAATATGTGTTGATCACATATATACATCTTCTTGGTAACTACATTTTAAGTACCAATGCTAAGACTATGTGACTTCTCTAAAATCTCAATCATTTTTCTTTCGTATAACTTGAAGTTTTGAAAATTCAAAAATCATGTCTTCTAATCTCCATTCTAACCTTTACATCAACTGAAACTTGGCTTCCTTTATGATCGTGCATCCATTCATGTTGTAGTTTCTATAATAAGCTAGTTTATATGGTTGAAATGAAAAATCATCATAATAACCTTTTTTCTTATGAATGCCTTCATATCCCAACTTTCTTAGATAATATAGAAATTGGTATAGAAATTTCCCTAGTAGGACTTCTTGTAGATCCAAGTTATCAACATTCAAATTGTTGCAACCGGAAAAATCTATTCACTAGAAAGAACTGACAAATCCAAGGCACAACAATCCTCAATCCACAAATCCCTAGGACCTCTAAAAAAATGGAATTTGAAATGCCTTGGCTAGTCTGGTAGATCAACCAGGGACTTACAAAATGCAAAACATTGTAATAAAAATAAAATGCTAAAACTAAGAATAGATCTAAATAATGCACAAAAAATAAATATATATATTTTGCACACAATACCCAAAACTTAAAACTTTATTGAGAAATAATAAAGGATAAGTTAGAGAAATGTGTACAAATGGTACCTAAGTGGATAGTAGAAGGGTTCACTTAGACAAGGGTTCAAGGTCCATTGAAGTCAATGTAGTCAACTCCACGAGTTAGATGGCTTGCCACTCCCAATGCTATCGAACCTCCAGTGCTGCTACTCTAGATCTATAACATTGACTATGGTGGGGGCTAAGAAGTGTAAAGAATACAAGCTGCCCAAGTGCTCTACATTGGGAGTTGGGAATCCCAGGAGTGTAGCTTGGAGCTTAAAAATTTATAAATCCCAAAGTGTGTTACAAGGTCACAAATTCATAGGGTTTCTAAGCTGGGTACAAGAGAACACAAGTGCGGAAACTTGTAAGAACTCTTGAGTGCTTGAGAATGCCCAAGCATAGAACTATGAAAAAATTGCCAAACTATGTAGAAATTGTATAACTAATTCCAATAGTATAGGATTGAAAAAAATTTTGTATGCCAAAAGTTGCTAAACTTGTAAATGGTGTTTGAGGTTGGTTTTTATAGGTCTTAGGCCATGAATGGTGCTATAAAATGGTTGTGATTTGGCTAAAATTTGGCTATATAATGGTTGCAAATTGGCTATAATTTGACTGCAAATTTCTACCTTGTACAGGTAAGATGGGTGCCCAAATTTGGGGGGTTATTATGCATAGTAAGTGCCTTCCCCCATGTCCATTTCATTTACTATAAACAGTAATAGGGGTACACGTTCTATGCTAGAGATGAATCTTCTATGCTAAGCCTTCGACCATCCTTGTTGAAGTGGTTGGTCAATGTTGGAGAGCATGGAGTGTTGAAATTTGGCTTTTGTAGCTTCCATGCTAGGGGTATGCAGTTTCCACATTTGGGGGGGGGCGCGGAGAGAGAGAGAGAGAGAGGAGTTTCCAAGCTAAAGGGAAATTTCCCACTCCTCCATGCTAGGGATATATGAGATTTACCCCCTCCCCCTAAAGTGTTTCTAGCATAGAAAATGTATATCCCTCACAAAACCCATCAAATTATCATTTTTGACATCCCCTAAGCCCAAATATACATACTAGGGGACTTTTTTCACTTGGAAAATAAGTCTTTGACCACTTATAAGGCATTTTTCAACTCCAAAAGTGAAAAATATGTGAGATTTCCCCTCATGGATTACAATATTTTACATTTACAATGAAGTTTTACCTCAGGTTTCATGAAGTGAAAGCTACATGATGAAAATTGACTACAACATACAAAATTTTGTGGTGTTTCAATGGCCGCTCTTTATTGGTGTTTGGAGGATTGACCTAAGAGGCATCAACAAAGAATACAAAACACCACTGCATACTATGATGCTACAATGCATATAGGCCACAAGAGATGATAAAACCAAGCTATCCATGTCATTGAAGTTGCTAGTTTAAGGCTGTGATGGGCCTTGGTACTAGTTTAAGGCCTTGGCAAGCCATGTTGCTAGTTTAAGGTGATATTAGACCATTGAAAGTAGGCTCACTTATTGATGATAGTTAGCTACATGTAGTATGGCTTTAGATAGGAATGATTGATTGGATTGGCCAACTCATTTCCATTAATGTTAGCTATTGTAAATGCATCATTCCCATAGGCTTTAGTGAGAAGAAAGGACCCTTCCTAGTTGGCTGAGAATTTTTCTGCATGCTCGCGAACAACTTTGAGAACCAAGTCACCTTCCTTGATCTTACGCATGATCAAGTTACAGTGATGCTACTACTTCTACCTCTCTTGACAGTGTTTAATATGAGCAAGTGATTTCATACGTTGCTCCTCCACGAAGTCCAGGGCTACTATCTGCAACTCCTTGTTTTGCTCATCATTGATGAAGTCAGTCAAGGCTACTCAAAGCGATGGCACCTACAATTCAAGAGGTAAAATAGCTTCAAAACCATAACCAAGCTATAAGGGCTCATACTAGTTGTTTTACAATAGGTTTTTTTGTATGCCCACAATGCATGGATAAGTCTCTCATACCATTTTCACTTGCTGTTGTTGAGCATATTTTTGAGTAAGTTGATGATGGCCTTATTGCTTACTTCTACTTGTCCATATACTTGAGGGTAATAAGGCGATGAGAAAGAATGCTTAATGCCTAGGTCATGATAGAATCCTTGGTTTCTTGGCTACTAAATTGTGGTCCATTGTCTATAATTATGATCATGGGTATGTCAAGATGGGCTACAATGTCATCCAAGATAAACTTGCAAACTTGTAGTGATGATGAAGCTATGCCTTGCATAAGACTTAAGCATTATGGGTCCAATGATATCTAATCCCCATCATTAAAATAGCTATGTTATTTAAGTTATATGCAACTCAGTTGGTGGTACATGTATAAGGTTGCTATATCATTGGAATGTGTCACACCACTTAACCTTCTACATGTAGTAATTTTCCATATGGGGCCAATAATAGCCTAATCATGTAATCTTAGTAATCAAGCTCTTAGTCCTATATGTCCTCCACAAATACCCTTGTGAACCTCCTCTAGGACTATTCTAGCTTCAATTTTACCTAAGCACTTTAGGAGTATGCCATCATAGGATCATTGACATAATGTATTATCACCTATGATGACATGCTACTTCAATTGCTTACACACAGTGTCCTTTTGAGCAATAGTCATGCCTTGCAAGGATTCACCATGCATAAGGTGAAATTTGATATCATCATAACAGTCCCTAGGAGTAGTATGAACGATAGCCACAAAGGTGTCCTCAGTGTTCTGTGTGATGGGAGTAGCATAGTCCATGGTTAACATGGGCAACTTACTAAGCACATCTGATGTCACACTAATGGCTAACATTGCAATTGCATTGGCTATGGTGTTCTCATTTCGAAGTATGTGCTAGATGTCAGCATCTACAAATTGTTGTAATAATTGCTTCCCTAGGTCATAATATGGTTCTAAGTGTTTGACTTTACATGCATAGACTTTGGTTGCTTGGTAACCACAAGTTGTGAATCACCTTTTAATTATTAAGCATCTGATTCCTAGGTAATGAGCTACCATCATCCCTCTAATCAAACCCTTGTACTCTGCTATGTTTTTGGTACATGGGAACCCAAAATGATAGGCGAAGGATCAAATCTCACTAGATGGGAATGTTATGATGGCAACAACACTAGTTCCATGGGCAATTGAAGCTTTGCCAAAGTGCATGGCCACCTCATAACCCTTGGGCACTTGGCTAACAACATTAATATGTTCATCAAGGAATTCAAGATCAATGGCTACTTGGTCATTGATAGGTAAAACTATGAATCGTATAGGTATAGCTTGACCTTTTGTTGAGGATTAAGAGATGTAATGAAAATTAAACTCCAAGATTATGACTTTCCATCAAGCTATATGGCTACTTTCGTAAATGTTGATTGTTATGGCTTTGAGTATGTTATCCTTGTAAATGATGTTGAGCTAGTTCCTGAAGAGGTAGTTTCTCCACTTCTTTAAAGAGAAGACTAGTGCCAAAGAATACCTCTTCACTTCAATGCATCGAGTCTCTTGGGCAACTAGTGCATGGCTAAGGTAGTATACAGGCATTTTTGCTCCGTCATCACATTTTTGACAAAGTAGGGAGGTAATGGATGTATTAGAGGTGGCAAGGTAGATATAAAATGATTTACCCTCTTATGGAGGATATACTATCAGTAGTTGCACCAACTCTTTCTTAAGGTTTTTAAAGGCTTCTTGGCATTAAGTCATCCATCATAACAAACTTCTTTCTTAAGCAAGTGTTGCATGGGCTATAGTTTATCTGTAAGCCTAGTGATAAACCTACAAATAAACTATAATATTCCTTATAGTCCTTGAAGCTCCTTAAGGTTGGTAGTTGCTACCAATTTAGATATGGCCCTGAACTTATCAAGATCGACACATATCCCTACTTTGGATACTACAAAGCCTAGCCTCTCACTGATCTTGACGCCAAAGACACATTTCTTAGGATTGATCCTAAGCTCATATTTGAGACATCATTTAAGTACAAATTCTAGGTCATTAGCATGGTCATTGGCCACTTTGGACTTAACAACTATATCATCTATGTAATCATTGAGCAAACCTAACATGTAATTACTAAATATATAGGTCATGACTTGTTAATAGGTCGCTCTGGTATTCTTAAGGTCAAATGGCATCATAGTATAGCAAAAGGTACCCCATGGGATCATAAAGGTCATGCTAAGTTGGTGCTCTAGGTTAATCCTAATTTGGTCATATCCTAAGAATCCATCCATAAAGGACAACAAGCCATGTTCAGTCGTAGTATCAATAAGTTGATCAATACTAGGCAAAGGAAATTCATCCTTGATAGTTGCTTTGTTTAGGCCTCAAAATTTAATGTAAATATGGATACCCCCATTTTTCTTAGGGACTACCACTATGTTGGACATCCATTTTGCATAGTCAATAGCCCTAATGAAACCAACTTGGTAGAGCTTTGAGATCTCATCATGAACTACCAAGGCCAAACTGGGTCTAATCTTGTGTAATTTTTGCTTAACTGGTCTAATGTTAGGATCTAGTATGATGTTGTGCTGGACTAAGCATGGGTCTAGGCCTGGCATATTTTCATATGACTAAGAAAAGACCTTAATGTTTCTTTGTAGGACCTTGGTGATGTCTTGAGCATATTGAGGTTCCAGTGAGGAACTTAGTTTAAGGGTTTTCTCCTCACCAGGAACCTCAACTAGAGTCTTCAGTTATGTCACTTACCTCTTAGTAAAGGGTTTTGACTAGGTTTTCAAGTAATTCTAGAGTTTTCTCTATTGAGGCTATGTGATCTATAAGACTCTCAAGCTCAAGATCTAGGCAATTAGGGTTGATACACTATTCAACATCACCGTGAGGTCCATGTAGATACAAAGGCAAATTGATTTACTTCCAAGTACTCATACTTTGATCTTGAATCTCAACCAAAAGCATATTAAGTGGCACCTAGGTAAAAGTAAATAAAATTATGCAAATACATGCAAATATAATGCAAACAAGGTTATCAATGAAATAAGGACAATTTCACGAAGTATCATAAAGGCCAAACAAAGGTTAAATAAAGGTCAAACAAAGGAAAATATAAGAAATAAGGCTACAAATGGTCAACATAGGCCACAATTTTGCCAATTTTAGGCCTCAGTAGGCCATGATGCCAATTTAGAGCCCTGGTGAACTATGATGCTAGTTTAAGGCCTTAGTGGGCCATGATCACATGGTGTCAAACAGTGGTCAGGGAAGGTCAAACCCCACTATTTGATACCATTCAAAGGCCAAACAAAGATAAATAAGGCTATAATAAGACAACTAAGGAACATACAAGGTGGTATAAATGCTGTAGAAGGTCAACAATAAAACACAAGTCCAAAAACAAGCCAAAACACCATGTAATAAGGCAAAATCAATCAAAACAAGCTACACATGGTGAAATTTGACTTATATAGTTCAAAAGGGATTAGAGTTTTCTAGTTTTAGGCCTTAGAAAGCCATGTTTTGAAGCTACAAGGCTATTAGGTAAGTTTGGGCATTAGTCATGGCTATTTTTTTGACTATTTTGACATGAAAATTGAGAGTTTTGAGGCTTCCATGGTGGGTCCCCTTTGTTTCCACATTGGCTAGCATGGGAGAAGGGACTCTTAGCATGGAAATTGGGGAAAGTAGATTTTGGATCATCTAGAGGTCCAAAATTGAGGTCTCAAGGTCTCCCTAAGGCAATGCAAAGCCAAATCTATCAAAATTAGGCACTCTAGAGGTCTCTAAAGGCCAAAACGTAGGTTTTGAAGTCTCACCCCCTCCCCCTAACACCCCCCCTATTTCCATGCTGGCTAGCATGGAAGAGAGGGGGTTCAATGTGGAGAACCAAGATGCAAGCCAAAATAGGATCAAACAGGTAGTTGGAATCTAGATTTGGGAGTTGTGCATTCCCTAGCTTTGTTTTGAGTCAGTTTGAGGTAGTTTTGGGTGTCAACACTTGTTGAAATGGCTTCCCCACACCCCCAAAAAAAAAACCTTTTTTTCCCATGCTAAGCATAGTATCCCTAGTGTTGAAAGATGGGGGGGAACACTTGTTTTGTGGATTCAAGATGCGTTGGAAGCACATTGACTAGGCTTTTAGGCCCCCAAAGTTGTAGATCATGATTCTGCAAGTTTCTAGCTAATTTTGGGCACATTTGAAGGATGTTTAAGGGTACCTAAGGTATTTTCCCCCTGTTTCCATGCTAGGAAAGTTACTCCAGCATGGAAGATTTGGAGAAATGGGTTTTGGAGGTTAAAACAAAGTCAAACAAGCAAAATCTAAAGGCTATGAGGTCCTAGGCTTCTCTGACATAGATCCTTAGCTTCTAGGAGTGTCATCTTACCACCAAAAGTGGAAAACCAACTTCCCCCTTTTGTTTCCATTCTACCTAGTGTGGAAGGGGCCTTCTCCAACATGGATGAAGCAAGAATCCCAAAACTAGACCAATTCAAGTTGCAATCAACTATGCATGTCAGCTTCTAGAGTTACTAGGGCCAAGGGCTAGTGTTTCATGTCAAAATTTGGTCATTTCAAGTACTTTAAAGTATTTTTTAACTTTCCCCCTGTTTTTCACACTTGGGCTACGAAGCTCAACATGGAAGACTAGGGAAAACCCCTTTTTGTCTATTTAGCATTACTTTTCTAAGGTTTGAAGGCTCCAAGATTTGCTAACAAGGTTCTAGAGTGCATATAAGGTCATTTAATGTCATTCTAAGGTGTTTATGATCCTCAAAAAAGTCTCCCAATCATTTTCCACACTAGACATTGTGGAGGAAGGGATCCACAATGTGAAAGAACCATAAATCCTATATTTGGGTTAGTTTTGATCTCAACTGATTGTGCATGTGTGCCTTTAGGGTTGCCAAGGTCAAGGACTAGGGTTTGAGGTCAAGTTTGACCAATTTGAAGATTTTCTAGATTTTTTTTGAGCTTTCACCCTATTTCCACACTAAGCATACCATGCTTAGAATGGAAGACTAGGGGGAAGTAGGTTTTTAACCATTTGTATCGTTTTAAGCCATGCATGTAGGTTTCTGAGGTTACTAGTGTTGATTACTATTTTCTAGTGTTAAAATTTGGTCATTTCAATGGTTATGAAGTGATTTTTAATGTTCCCCTTCTTTTTCCATGCTAGGATTTTCATGATCAGCATGGAAGATTGGGGGAAAAGGTTTTCTGGCTATTTGTGATCACTTTCGCAGTGTTTGAGGGCTCCAGACAATGTAAAACTAGTCTTAAGTCTTATGCAAGGCTATAGGATGTTTGTTTGAGGTGTTTAGAGGACATTTTGGAGTCCCCCCAAAGTTTTCCCCTTTCTTTCACACTAGCCCTACTTTTTTCTAATTTTGATGTTTCTAGCTATGCACACAGGCTTCTAAGGTTGCTTGTATCAATTGTTGATACATGTTGTTAAATTTTGATTGTTTTAAGGGTTATTAGGTAAATTTGAACTTTTTCCCTTTTTTCCACACTTGGGATTTCATGCTCAACATAGAAGATTGGGGGGAAGTGTTTTCTAGCTACTTATGGTCAATTTTGAAGAGTCTGAGGATTCTAGGATGAGTAGACATGGTCCTAGAATGCACACAAGACCTTTTGGTGTTCATTTAAGGTTTCTAAGGGCATTTTTCAAGTTTGCCCAAGGTTCCCCCTTTCTTTAAAGTTGGCCAGCATGGAAGAGGTGTCTCCTAGAGTAGAGCGCCCAAGGAACTTTACTTTTTTGCTATTTTTGATAGTTTTGACTATGCATGAGTGTCTACAGGGTTGCTAGTATTGGCTATCAATGTCTTGGGAAGAGATTTGGCCATTTTGAGAGCTGTGAGAGGCTTTTAAGGCTTCATTCCCTTCATCCACACTAGGGATAGGATGCTCAACATGGATGGGATCCTCCTCATTATGGAGAACCCAAGGGAAACAAGTTTTAATTATTTTAGGTGACTTCTAAAAGTCTAGTGGCTTCTGGAAGGTCTAGGTTCTTCTAGAAGTCAAATTGCATGCTAACTTC
>MNCI01022150.1:293677-306683 GCA_015680685.1 Gnetum montanum | reverse complement strand
TCCATCCACACTAAGACTAGGATGCTCAATGTGGAGGGGGCCCTCCCCAACATTGAATAACCTTAGGGGGTTGATTTTTTACTAATTTTTGTAGCCTAGTGACATTTGAAAGAGCTACGAAGGTTTTGGTATTACGTACAAGGTAATTTGAGGTTGTTTTCTCATTCCTAGGATCCCCACTAACTTTCTTAGCCAATCCCCATAGTTTTCCACACTAGGAAGCGTGGAATAGGTCTCCCCTAGCATGGAAGAACCAAGAAAGTTAGATCTAGGCCAATTTGACACTCAATTGACCAAGCATGTTAGTCTATGGGATTATCATTGTTGATGGTCAATATTGGGTGTCAAGATCTAGCAATTTGGAGGCTCTTAAGTGCCTCATGTAGTTTCCCCATATTTTCATGCTGGGCATGATGGCCCAAGCATGGATGATAAGGGCAATGGTAGTTTATTCCATATTTGACTACTTTTGGACATTTGAAAGCTCCAAAGGATTCTAGCATGGCCTAGGGATCACAAGGCTCTGAGAAATGGTCACTAGGTAGTCAATTTAGGTCATTTTGGCTTCCCTCCACTCATCCATGTTGTAGATGAGATCCCTAGTGTGGATGAAGCATCCCCTAGCATGGAACTACCAAATCCTAAGGTTTTAACCAGTTCTGATCTATTTATACTAGCTTTAGTGAGGTTTTGAGGCTATCAAAGATGCTTAGAGGGGTTCTAAGTCATGTGGGGCTGACTTCAGGGTGAAACTTGGGCTAGATGGGTGTTGGGCAGTAAGAATGGGTGTTATCCCCCTTGTTCTATGCTAGGAAGTTTTGCCTCAATGTGGAGGCCTAACTTGCCTAGATTTGTCCATGTTCCATCCCTTTTGGAAGCCTAGGGTTGGAAAAGACAAGTCCTAGTTACTCAAAATGGAAAAAGAATGGTTATGCTTTAATGGTTTTTTTTTTAAATGGTATGCATGTATCCATGTGGAACATGGTATTCCCAACATGGATGCATGGGAGTTTAAGGCTTAGTTATGGCTTTAGGTGCTTAAGGGATTAAAACCCAACATTGATGCAATTTTGGTTAAGAGTGAAGGCATATAGTGGGGCCCACAACCCAACAATTTTAAAATTTAAAACGTGAAGCTATTTCCCACCAAACCCAAAATGGAAGAGACTTTCCCCCTTTTGCACTTCAATGCACTTGAAGTTATGATGCACTAAATTAGCAATTCAGGTTTAGAGATGGGCGTTTAGGTTTGGATATAGCTTTTAATGCCAAATTTCACAAGTTTTCAATCATAATTCACATCATTGCAAACTATGCATTGGAGGTAAGGTCTAGTAGAGATTTTTTTGGCAAAAAGAAACTATCTTCAGCATGGAAGCCTCATTCCTCCATGCACACAACATAGAACTATTTTTCTCAATTTCAAAATACTCCCAACATGGAGCCTACCATGACGCCGAAATAATGTGGAGGGAAGAGCCAAAATCCTAGGATTTAGAGGGCAAAAAAGTGTTCCAAATACTTGTAAGAATTGCCCAAGTTATCTTCATCCAAGCCTCATTTGTTGCTACTCTAAGGTAGGCAATTCTACCTATTTTTGCTTGGTTTTTTACCTATTTTTGTTGCTTTGCTTGTATTTTTCTTACCACCTGTGGGGTCATTTTTCTTAGATCTTCACTAATAGAGGAGGTAAGATGAAATTCTAAAAAAATTCCACCTCTTATTCTGGCTGCTTCCATGCAAATCTATGATCTTTTCATTGTTTTGTCTTTAGTAGATTCAATTTTTAAAATCAAGCTTTCTATTTTCATGTCTTTTCCCAAAATTTGGGGGCATGGATGTTTTTCTCAAATCTAGGCCAAATCATTCATCAAAATTAAATTTTAATGAAATCCTACCCCTAATATTTTAGTGTGTTTTCTAATGAGCATTAATAGCCTGTTTTGGCTATATTTTTATGACTATGTTAAGTTGGGTTTTAGCATTTTAGCTTTTTACATGAAAAATGAAAGTAATTTTTTGTATTTTTTATTAATAAAATGGCTAAATATTTTTCAAATCTAATGTTATGGGTTTGTATTCATATTTTTAATCTTTCCAATGGCTATTTTCTCATTCGATTTGGCTTTGAAACGGTTAAGTTATGACTATTTTCCTAATGTCATGTAGTTAGGTTTCTATGCCATTTTTAGATTTTCATGTAAATTCATGAATTTTTTCTAAACAAATGGTAGGTTTTTTGGCTATTTTTTGTTATGGCTATGGAGGTCGTGGCTTCATCTTTTCAACAAAGGTAAAATCACTTTGTTTAGCTTTAAAACGAGTTTTTTATGAAAATTTTGCTAAGCCTATGTCAAAAGGAAGTTTGTACCGTTTTGAGATTCTTCTGCAATTTGGTGAATTTTTTTCTAAATAAGCAGTAATGGTTTTAAATTTTCATTAAGTATGGGTGAGTAGGGCTCAATTTAAGCTTTCAAAGTATGCTGGAATCACTCTGTTTAGAGCTCAAACAAATTTTTGGTGAATTTTCTACAAGTCCTGCACAAAGGAGGATTCATGGTGACAGCTACAGTTTTTTGCTAATTTGTCTATGTTCTTTGTAAAAATAGTTATGTATTTCTAGTTGCAATAGTCATGGCTATAAGTTTCATGATTCCTTTCATGATGGAATCACTAAAATTGGAGCCCAAATGAATTTTTAATAAATTTTTGGTTAAACTGTGCAAATAAGGTTAAATTTTGGATTAATGTGAGTGATGTGTAGTTTTTCTTGTAAAACTTATGTTTTAAATTTTTTTTAATAAAAGCATAGAATTTACTATTTTTAGAAGGATTTTTACTATGGCTATATGCTTTTTCTAAGTTTATGCATGGTTTAAACTAAGGCTTAATTTTGGCTATGAAATTTTGGCTATAATATTTTGGGCTATGAAGTAAAAGGCTATGGAAGGCTATAATAATGCATTCATGGAATTTCTTAAGATAATTTAGATAAAAATCTTAGAGCTTTTTACAAAAGCTAATTTCACCTCTAACTAGGATGTTTTTTCCAAATCTATTAAGTAATTCCAATTGTTCATAATGTTTTTGTTTTGGCCATGCAAGGTTTACTTCAAGTCCATTCTCATCATTACAGAGCTAGTGCCTATTCTGTGCTACATGGGTCATTCCAAGACCAATACCACTCTCCCAGATATGCTTTTGGGGATGCTATCACTATGGTTCTGGCCTGGGACAAGGGAATTCCTTGCCTATATCCTACAGAACTTTAGTATGATGCTATTATCACACATGTCTGCATATGTGGTTACGACTATAGTGGAGACCTTGCTATCTCGGGCATCTAACTTGATTGCTAAGTTTATTATTGATAATCTACCTCCCAAGACATCAAGGGGAACATCAAATGCCATCAACCCATGTTACCTTATAGAGATCTAGATGAAGCCAAAGTATAAGTAGTACAATGCTGATAATACTTTGATGGTGGTGCATAGGGCCGATACATTGTTCCAAAACTCGCCCAGCACCATGTATCATCTACTAGGATAAGCATAGTTGTTATAGTGTTTTCATATTTTTCTAGCTTTACTAGCTAAACTACCTTTCCTAACTTCATTAGTCTTATTTCCTTCTTATAGGTACAATATCAATTATCAAGGCTTGATTATTAATAATCAAACCTTGGCAATGGCTCAAACTACCCTAGATGAATTCTCTAATGATCCCCAGATTAGAAATGTTATGTATCAATAGTTATGAGGGGACTTTGATGCCTATGCTACAAGGTTAAACCTTGCATACAAGAAGTGCATGGATGATAGCATGATGCACAACTAGGGGGTAGACTCGAATAACTCCATGGATTAGACCCTTGTAGTTGGGACCTTCACTCAATCCACACCGAAGAAAAAGAGGAAAGGTAAACATAAGGGAGATAGCTTCTAGTATTTTATGATTATGAAAATTCTAATTGTTCTGTTTCTTTGACTAGTTATTAAACTTTCTTATGTTGATTCTAAGCTTTCGTTGTTGCTTTGCAAGACTTTCCACCTCTATTGATGCCACCATACCACTTTCAGGGGCACATCATGAGGATACTCTCATCCTAAAGTTCAATGAAGTGATACCAACATAGGAGTGGCTGAGGAGATAGACACCTAGATAAATTCAAGCACCCATTCCTTCCATTATTGCTGTAGAGATGTTGCATGTCATCCTTTGATGAGAAGGTTGGTCATTTTAGCACCATCATTTAGGGTGTGAAGGTTAACATGGACATCAATGAGGGCCTCTTTGCAACTTTTTTGGTGTCCTTGTTGACAAGGCAATAGTTCCAACAACAATAGTGAAGGAATCAAGCCATTTTGATGATGTTTTGAAGTGGCTTCATGCCAACATGGGCCACTTTGGAATTTCCATGGATGGTTCCACGAACCCTGATGTAAAGGAGTCATATCCTTTGTTTAAGTCTCATGCATTTCCTAAACTATTATCACAAAAAAAGGTAATTGGCATAGCGTAGGGGTGGACCTTTAAGAAGGTCCTAATGGATGGCACTAAGTTCAACTAGATGGCTTCTTTGGCTAATGGGCTTCACGAGAACATCCTTAAACTCCGTGTGGACATCTATACAATAATCCACATGAATTTTTCACTTTTTGTAGGTTATTTGAAGAGGTTTTTGGAGTTTCTAATGATGTATAGGAATGGATGATGCATTCTCCAAGACACAAGCCAACTTTATAAACCTTGGATAAAGCACATTTATTTAATGATACAAGCCCAGAACCAACTAGAGAGGGTGGATGATACATTGTCCATTACCACCAAGGATCTTGATGTTACACAATGTAAGTCCCTTTACAACACAAATGATGAGGAGCCTCTCACATTTCCAACAAGCATCTTGGAGGCCAAGAAACTATGTAGGGAGGCTGAAGGAGCAACTAGGAAGAGGCTCAAGAGGCCTATGAAGGAAGCACCATCAACATCAAACCAACCTGCCCTAAAGAAGCTTAAGCTTAAGCTTAGGACATTGTAGCAGGCAGTCATAGGTATGCTTTGTTTAACTTTGGCTATTTTATGTTTTAGATTTTATGGCTACTTTATGGTTTCATGTGTTAACTAGTTATGTACTATGGTTACAGACAAACATTAGGCTATGGTAGCCCAAGTTGCTAGAGAGGCAAAACAAAGATGTGTAGAAGAGGCACTCCTAAAGCAACTTAAGGTTGAAGGATTTACTAATGTAGATATAAATGATCTAGACACCTTGTTTGGTGAGGCTATGCTAGGTACATCCCCCATTTTCATCCCAGAGGAGGAAGAGGAGGAGCCAGGTATGCCCATGTCTTAATGTTTTAGCTATATATTATGGTTTAATTTGGTTTTTGTCCTAACCATTTGATGATTATTATGATTATAGTAGTTCATGAGCCACCAATGAAAACTCCTGTCCCTAAGTTTCATGTGAAACCATGGCTGGAGACTTTAGACAAGGTGGAGTTCATTCATGGGATGGCTAAGGACATCACTGATTGGTTGCAATAGGTTACACCCAAGATAGGTAAGGATTTTGTTTTATATGCTTTATTTGTTTGGCTATGTTATAGGCTATGCTTGTATTATGGCTATCTTAGATTGTACATTATGTTTATGGTTGTATTTCATGCTTGTGTAGTGCCTTTTGTGGAGTGGAACCTTTGAGTTGCTTGGGGTTCCATGGTGGGCCCCACACAAATGGTTAGTAGATTTGTGATGGTGAAAATCACCATTGATGGTTGCACAAACCATGGCTATGTAGTGAATGGTACAAATGTGTTATAGGTTGTTGTTTGTAGAATCGATTGATTTTGATGCATAGCTATGACCAATGTGGGATCAACCATGGTAAGGTAGGAGGGAGCGCAAGATGGTGGCACCATGCCCATGGAGAAGACAAAGGCATGAGGGGTAGGTTCAGTGACCTTGGGGGTTGCTTGTTGAAACAATCCCCCCAGGATGTTTTCAAGCTTAAACTCTACCCTAAATTCATCCTCCTCTTCCTATTATTCTTCAGAGCTATGTTTGTCATCCTCTTTCTCCATCTTAATCAATTAGGCTATTACTCACATAGATATTAGATAGAGGTATTTGGTCATAGGGGGAAGGGATGTACACCTTAACATTATGGTGGATAAGTTTGAACTTCCTTTTGGCTTCTACTTCCAAACGTGGAATCAATATGCTAGCTTGTATTTTGGTGCAAATGAAGTTATATCGGTCTTCATTTAAGGTTGCAAAATCAAGAATTTTCCCCCTAACCCTCAAATATTGTGCACATTCAATGATAGTATGGTCTTTGGGGTCATAAACCCTCATGGCTTGTCGGCTAGAACCTTCACCAATGAAGGTGATGGACAACTTAGTAGATTGTTGGAAAGGCATTGTCTATTTTATCAAAAATGGCTTGAAATAGGTTATAAATGGTAAAGCAAAAGTGAATTCCAATAAATAGACTAAAAACGAAGTACTTACTATAATTAGTAAGTGGGGGATAAAAGAAGGATTTACCCCTTTACCAAAAATGGAAAGCTAGAAAAGTTGGTGTTAATCCTCACCCACATTGGCCTCCCAACTACCTCTACATTGGGTATGATAGGGGGGGAAAGAAGGGGGTGAGATGATGGGAATCTTACACCTTCTAATCCAACATTGATTGAGAGGGAAAGGCCTAAAACCAAAATGAAAAGTTGATAAGAAGCTTTACCAATGCTAGCCCACTAACTACATCTACATTAGGTATGGTAGGGGAAAAAGAAGGGGAGTGACATGATGGGAATCTCACTCTTACTGATCCAACATTAATGGTGGAAAGGCTGAAAACCAAAGTGGAAAGTTAGTGTTTTTCCACTAAAACTAGTTTTAGCATCCTTCCAACTTTCTTAGCTTAGCAGCATGAAAAGGCCAAAAAATAGAAGAAAATACCAACAAGTGAAATTCAAAAATGAACCACTTACTATAATTAGTAGGTGGGAGGTAAGGGGGTTATACCCCTTTACCAAAAATGGAAAGCTAGAAACGTTGATGTTAAACACCCTCTACATTGACCTCCTAGTTACCTATGATGGTAGGAGGAGGAAAGGAAGTAGGTGGGATGGGGAATCTCACACTTTCCTATTTCAATGTTGGAGAAAGGGAGGAAAATTTTAAAGGACAAAATGAAAACTTGATAGTTTTCAAAAATGGTTTTCGCAAGCTACCAACTTTTACCACAGAGGAGAAAGTAGATTTCATTAGTGTGAAAACCAACATTAGTTTTGTGGCAACAAAAATTAAATGGTTGTTAAGGCTTCCACACTGGTTTTGTTCTAAAAATTCATAGGAGGTGTTGTGAAACTTTAGCATCTAAACCACCTACAACTTCCATGCTAGGGTTTCTACTATAGGGGGGTAAGAACAGCATTGGATTTCCCAGGTCTTAGTTGCAAAAATGCAAATTTCTACTGGGAAACAACGTTGACAATATGGCTAATAGATTTTGGCATAGAAATTGGGTGGAGGCCCTCCTTATATCATCAAGAAAACTATTATGACCAAAAAAATCAATTCTTTGGAAAGAACTGATGGATCTAGTGCATAGCAGTCCTCAACCCACCAATCCCAAGGCCCTTCAAAAAAATGAGATTTACACCCCCTAAAGGGTTTCAATGTAGAAAAATGTATACCCCCCACAAAACCCATCAAATTACCATTTTTGGCATTCTAAAAGGCATTTTTGAACACCCGCATCCCCCTCTCCCCAACCTTCCCCCAAGCCTAAATATAGACACTAGCTGACCTTTTTCACTTGGGAAATGAGGCTTTGACCACTTATGAGGCATTTTTCAACCCCAAAGGTATGGGATATGTGAGACTCCCCTCATGAATCACATTTACAATGAAGTTTTGCCTCAGGTTTCATGGGGTGAAAGCTACATGATGAAAATTGGCTATAACATACAAATTTTTGTGGTGTTTCAAAAATCTTATAATTTTGTAAGGATGCATGGGTATTAGTATTTATGCTACTTCAAGGCCCAAGGTGAACATAGCAAATGTTGTCTTTCATTGACAAGGGATCTTGTAAGTATATTGTATGTTATGATTTTAAACTTGGTTTCTCTTCTAGTTCATTTCTTCTTATAGGTATCATACATCTTGTCATGATAAGATTATGATTATCCATAATGATTGATGTCTACCAAATCATCTGATGGTTAAATGAATTAGTATGAATCTTCTTTGTGTTACTAGTTTGTCAATTAACTTTTCATCTACTCAGTTTGTAGGGTTGATAAGAGCTTGGATTAATTTCTTGGACTCTCAATCATCTTTCTATCCTCCTTAGGACACTGACTCCAATAATATAACTAATGAGAAACTAGGGGTTAGTGGCCTAGGTCTAACTATATGCATAGCCTAATTACCTAGTTTTAAGGTATAATATGGCTATAAAGGATTATTAGTTGTAACCATTACATTATTAAACATGGTTAATCAAGCTAGGCTATAGCCTACTAAGACATGATTTAAACTATCATCTAATTATCAACTACTCAAATGATCAATATGGCATTATCATTGGATTTATAAGGATGAAAAATGTTAGTAATGATTATTTATATGTTAAAAATGGATATTGAATGCCTAAATTATGCTAAATTTTAGCTCCTAAAATTATTAATGCATAATTTAAGGAAAGGAATTAAAAAATAATTTTTGGAGTTTTATAGGAAGGATTTAACCCATTTTATTCTGAAGATTGAAATTTGCTAGGAATGATTATTTATTTGTCATAAAAGGCTTCCAAAATCAAAAGTTACAAGCTTTCGAAGTTCAAAAAATTGGGCATAAATTTTGAGACTTTTCAAGAGGCCATCCATCCCAATACTACCTTAGAATTATCATGCTTAATTACAAATTTTTATCCTCATTTCTACCAATCAACTTGTTTAACAGAGTTAGTCAAATTTGATCATGTTTCTATATTTGAATTTAAATTTTGAGATTTGAATTTCAAATTCAAATAATGTGGACTTGCAATGTCCATAAATACTATAGGTCTACATCAAATTGATGTCCACAATATGTGGATTAGTACAAATTGAAGATGTTCACAGTGTTTGGAGACACTACAAGTCTTTACCATCACAACAGATGGAGAACCACAAGAAAAACCAAGATTTGACTAAAAAATCTAGCAAAGGCCAAGGCAAGGTATGGGACAATAGTATTAGAAACATGGCAGAGAATGTCAAGGTGAGGGTTCTATGTAGGGTGGCATCTAGAGTGAGGATAGCAAGTGATGACAGTAATGACAAGTAGGGCATGTGTGATGCACAAGGTCATAACAATAGTAGGTAGGGTTGTAACAATGATAAGCAAGAAGAAAAATGGCAATGTCCAATAGGCAAAGATGCTAATAGTAGTGATTCATTGAAATGACACATGCAGTGATAACTAGTAGTTATAATGACAACAATAAGCACATAGGTAACAAATATAGCAAAAGAACTAGTGTGAGACATCAATGTGCATCATTGAGGGTCCTAGGTGGTGAAGGGCATTATTAGTGGCCAAGCCTCATGGCCTAAGCAAGGGCCCACAAGACCACCAAATTCTTTCTAAAATTATTATTATTATTATTATATTTTTTTATTTTTTATTTTAAATTATTATTTATATAAAATTAAATTTCAAAAATTAAAATTTATATATTGAGTATCTTAATAATTTAGCACAATTAGAAATATGGACTAAGTGGTTAGAAGAATGAGGTTGAAGATTTATGATTGGTAATAATGAGGTCATGGGTTTAAGTTTAAGTTCTAAATTTTTTTAAAATTAAATTAATTTTTTTACCTTTATAAAATTTTAAAATTTTAATTTAATTAAGGCATGCTTTACAAGAAACTTCAAACTTTGATATTTCCTAAACCATAAGCCAAATCAAAACAAAAGTGTTATCATTGAGATTGGCTTGACAAGCATTATGTGTTGGACATGGTTTTGAGGTGCAAAAACTAAGTTTAATTTCCATGGTTTTGAAAGACTAAATGACCTATTTTTTCAAATTTAGCATTATTAATGTGGCCTATGAGCATATTAAGGCTCTTAAGGAACTTATTTTTGTTATATTATAAGGGTAGACTTAACAAATGGGATAAAAGATTATCAAGATTAATTTGCCTAGTTCATAGGAGAACATTAGCAAGGGAGAAGATATTATTACTATCTAACAAGTGTTGTTTTCTCTACCAACTCATTGTTAGCAGCCAATACTAGTTAAATAAGAGTAAGGAATCATATAGGTATCTTCGCTTCCTTATGTTCACCAATGATTAGAATCTAAATAAGAACATATAATATCAAGTAGTTGAGGTTCAAGTATTTTAAGGAAGGCAAGATCCATAGTGATGGGATGCGATATCGCATAGGCCATGATATCGTGTATGCGATATCACGTCTTTCCCTACGATATCGTGTATGCGATATCGCAGCCCGTCACCAGTTCTATAAATAAGAGGCGGCTCTCCCTTGTTTCACCATCTAGATTTAGACCTTTAGCGAAACTCTAGCAGTTTTACCATTCCAGAGATAGAATAATTTCCATGTGCCTGCAGTAGGAGTCTCAAAGTGAATGGATCTTTATTCGAGAAATTTTGTACCTGAGCACACAATTGTGTATGGCAATAAAGATGAACTTCTAGATAAACCTTGCAGCATATGGACTAAGCTAAATAGGACTTTAATTATTGTTAAATGTTTAATTGCTTTCTTAAGGACTTAATCTCTCTCAACCCTCAACTCTCATAGTTAAGTGCATTCAGTACGACCGCTTCGAGCACATGCATTATGCTTGGTAATCCTAGTAATGAATAGCTTTTGGTAATCCTAGCAGCGTTGCATTGGTTCAAGGTGTGGACGGAAAGTGGGAACAGATACTGATGCTAGGACAATTAAAGCTTAGTTAGTGAAGTTAGTTACCTAGTCTCTTCACCCTTTCCTCTCTTAGCATAGGCGTTAAAAATATAAAAGACATAAAAAATCATATACCTCAGACTTACTTAACCATACAACCATGAAAATACAAGTAAGTCTAGGAAGACAACGATTGATTAACCTTAAGTGTTCCATAAGGCACATAAGCACTTAGTCCTTCGAGTTCGACAGGATCACGCGTGCATGCTCGTATTCGTATGGGTGAGTGTAGGGGTACCTTGCCACTCATCATTGGTGCTGTTGCTGGGGACTTAGTTTTTTGTGCGCTACGTAGAACATAGGATATCATTTACATCATTGGGAGCTGAAACGAACCCTTAGGGTTGATCAAACAAAAATATAATATAACGGTAAACATCACATTGAACAAGACAAACATGTCTTCTTCTCCACAAAAAAAGCACTTCACCGCCTAGGACCAACACTAGAGATAGTCGGCGGCACAACATACATAACCAAGAACCGCCAGTTCCTCAACAATTCAGTGTGGTATATATTCATCACGATGAATATATACCCAACTTTACCTTTGTCTTCCATCAAGATGAACAACTACATTGGAGAGACTTGGAGGGTAACATAGTGTTACCTCCAGATAGAGCTGCCCCCAACATGCTCCTTGATGCCCTTGCATGAATTGGCATGTCACAATTATATGCTAAGTACGTTGTGCTCGATTACAACGTAAGGGACTACCATCCCATAGAAGGGCAACATCAATGGGACTCACAGCAGGAGAGTTACCACACATCATTGAAGGGCAAAGGACCCCATAATGCTTCGCCCATCATAAGAGAAATTAAAGATGATGAACCTATCTCAATAGGCTTTCCACCAAATGATGTTCCCCCTCCTAACAATAGTGATGAGGTAGGGTATCAAAACCTTCGCTCCATGATTCACAACCTCAGTTCTGATTCCCACGAACACCAAGTGTTCAATCAGAGAACAAAAACACAAGATAAGGGCAAGCATTCTGATTGTCATCAAGATCGAGGTCGAGATCACTGAAGGGAAAGTAGGAAACATCATCATGGTGATGGTTCTCCTTCCTCTTCACCTTCATCACACCACTCATCCTCTCCTTCCACATCCGGACGCAGTCACAAAGAGCCCAACCGTGAGGATAAGGGTAAGGATAAGCAAGATGAGAAATCTCGATGAGAGAGTCAAGGGCGAGCACGAGGGCATTCTAGGGAATCATGACATGGAAGAAGGGAAAGTAGGGAACCATGTAGACATCATAGACACCATGAGAGAGATGACCATGATGAACCCCTACTTGCAACCTGGAGCATGTTCGACATTACGGAGGCCGTTAGAATACCTAAAAGGCACCAAAAAGATAGCCAGATCAAGAGACTAGACATGAATAATATCCCACAATTTGAGGGGGGATACAACGTTGATCCGCAGAATCACTTACAGGCATTTCACAATGCCTACGCCTTACAGAACATTGAAAACAAGTGGCAAAAGTTAAAGTTATTCCCAAGGACACTCATAAAGGAAGCAAAAAGTTGGTACCGATCCTTAGAACCGAAAATCATTAGGAGGTGGAGTACGATGCTAGAACTATTTAATGATAAATATCAAATGTACTCCCAAGTGTCAAACTTACAAAAACAAATCCAAGGATGGAAGCAGGGAACTCATGAATCCTTGGACGCTGCAATGGACCAATATTATGCATTGCTACATCGTTGCCCGAGCCATGGTTATGCACAACAGGATCAACTATGCCATCTCGTAGATGGGCTAAGACATGAAACCAGGAGAATCCTTGGGACATATGCCCAAGGGAGATTATTTGAACTTAGGTCCCATGAGGTGCATAGATTGTTGGAGCAAGTAGCTAAGGAAGAAGGAGAGCTACGTAAGAGAGAAAGTGCGGAAGAGTATAACCGCAATCCTTCCCTCCGAAAGAGGGGAGTAAGATTCTATGAGGAGAAGGATGAGTCACCACTCGAAGAGTTGGTGA
>MNCI01022150.1:266690-280565 GCA_015680685.1 Gnetum montanum | reverse complement strand
CCTCCTCTTTCTTCCATGCTTGGCATGATGGGCCCAGCATGGATGAGAGGGGGATAGCAATTTTATGACATATTTAACTACTTTTGGGGCATTTGAACACTCTAGAGAGTTCCAACAAGGTATATGGATTACCATTCTTTGAGAAATGGCTACTAGGTAGTCGATTTAGGTAATTTTTTCCTCCCCCCCATCCATCCACACTGGGGATGAGATCCTCAATGTGGATAAAACCTCCCCCGACATGGAAACATCAAATCCCAATATTTCAGCCAATTCTGACTAGGTTTGGTGAGGTTTTGAGGCTACCAAGTGTGCTTGGAGGGGTTCTATGTCATGGAGGCCTAATTTAGGGTTCAAACATAGGCTAAATGAATGTTGGGAAGTAAGAATAGGTGTTAACCCCCCCCCCCCCCCTTCTTCCATAATGAGCATTGTTGCCCCAGCATGGAAACCCAGCTTGTCCAAATTTGTCAATGTCCAACCCCCTTTTGGGAGCCTAGGTCTAAAAAAGGCATGTTTTGGTTACTAAAAATGGTAAAATAGTTATATTTTAATGGTTTTGTAAAATGGGAGGTATGTATCCATGCTAGGCATCATACCCCTAGCATGGATGCATGGCCCGGGGGGTGTGCCGGGGAAGGAATGGGGTTGGGTAGGGGGGTTAAGGTTTGGTTATGTTCTAAGTATCAAAAGTGGCTAGATCATAGCATTGATGCAATTTTTGGCTAAGATGAAAGGCATATGGTGGGGCCCACAACTCAAAAATTTAAAATTTTGAATTTTGAGCTTAACTCCCACCAATCTTAGCATGGAAAAGACTTTTCCCCCTTTTTAACTTCAATGCACTTGGAGTTGTGGTGCACTAAACAAGAAACTAGGGTTTAGAGGTGGACATTTAGGTTTAGATGTAGTTTATATTGTCAACTTTTGTAAGTTTTCAATCAGAATTCACATTCTTGCAAACAGCGCATTGGAGAAGAGCTCTAGTAGATATTTTTATGATAGAAACCACCTTCCCATAGCATGGAAGCCTCCCATCTTCCTTACAACCAATGTTGATCTCCCATTCCTCTCAAATTCCAACAACTCTCAGTGTTGAGCCTACCATGGCACCAAAGCAATGTGAAGGAAAGAGTTGGAATCCTAGGATTCAAAAGGCAAACAAGCATGCTAAGGACCTTGAAGGCATGCCCAAGCCTATTACCATTACCATCTAAGCTTCATCCGTTGCCACTCCAAGGTAGGTAGTTCTGCTGATTTTTGCTTTGGTTTCTTACTATTTTTATTGCTTTTCTTATGTTTTTCTTACTACATGTGTGGCCATTTTTTCTAGATCTACGTTGATAGAGCAGGTAAAATAATATTCTAATGAAATCACACACTCCCCCACCCCAACCCACTTATGTGGATCTATGGCCATTTCATTTTTTTGGAATTAGTAGATTATATTTTTGAAATTAGGCTTGCTATTTTTATGCTTTTTTTCCCAAAATTTGGGGGTAGGGTCATTTTCTCAAATCTAGGCCAAAGTGTTTGTCAAAATCAAATTTCAACAAAATCCTACCCATTATTTTGGTATGTTTTCTAAAGGGTATGAGCTATTTCAACTACTTTGGCTATTTCTTTAAGGCTATGTTAGGTTGGGTTTTAGCTTTTTAGCTTTTTACATGAAAAAAGTAAGCAACATTGTGTATTTTTTCTTAAGAAAACTACTATGTATTTTTGAAATTTAATGTTATGGATTGGTGGCCCTATGTTTGAGCTTTAAAATGGCAATTTTCTCGTTCAATTTGGCTTTGAAATGATTAAGTTATGGTTGTTTTCCTAAGGTCATGTAGTTAGGATCATTATGCCATTTTTATATTTTCATATAAATTCATGATTTTTTTTCAAAGAAAATGGTAGGGGTTTTGGATGTCTTTTTGGTTATGGCTAGGTAGGCCTTGGCTTTATCTTTTCAATGGAGGTTGAATCACTCCAATTGGACTTAAAACAATTTTTTTATGAATTCCTATCAACCCTACACGAAAAAGGGATTAATGGTGACGGCTATTGTCTTTGCTAATTTTGTCTATATTCCATGTAAAAATGGTTATGTATTTCTAGTTGAAATGGTCATGGCTATAAGGTTTATGATTTCAGGGTTCCTTTTGTGGTAAAATCACTGAAATTGGGGCCCAAACAAATTTTTAATAAATTTTTGGTCATAGTTATATAAATAAGGCAAAATTATGGTTGTAGCACTTTACCCGTTTGGGAATGGATGTAATTTATATGTGTTACATGTAAAAATTATGTTTTAAATTTTTTTTTAAAAGAAAAGTAAAATCTTTACTATTTTTAGAAAGATTTTCACTATGGCTATATGATTTTTTCTAAGTTTCAATGCTTTTTCTAAGTTTATGCATGGTTTAAACTAAGGCTTAACTTTGGCTCTAAAATTTTGGCTATGAAGGCTATGAAAGGTTGTAATATTTTGTAATAATGCCCTTTTTTTCATGGAATTTCTTAATCCAATTTAGATAAGCACCTTAGATGCTTTTACAAAGGCTAATTTCACCTCTAACTAGGGTGTTTTTTCCAAACTTGATAAGTAATTCCAATTGGTCATAATTTAAGGCTATGAAAGGTTGAAATTTTTCAAGTCAATTTGGATAAACATCTTAGAGATTTTTGTAGAGGCTAATTTCACCTCAACTAGGGTGTTTTTTCCAAACTTGTTAAGAAATTCTAATTGATCATAATGTTTTTGCTTTGGCCATGTAGGGTTTACTTGAAGCCCATCCTCATCATTGTGGAGTTGGTGGGCATTCTATGTTACATTGGCCATCCTAAGGCCAACACTCCACTCCCTAACATGTCATTAAGGAAGGCTTCACTATGGTTCCGACCTAGGGCAAGGGAATTCCTTGCCTATATCCTGCAAAACTTTAGTGTGATGCTATGGTTACACTTGTTTGCGCATGTGACTATGGCTATAGTGGATACCCTATTGCCTCAGGCATCTAACCTAATTATCAAGTTTATTATTGACAATCCACCTCCTAGGACATCAAGGGGATCAGCAAATGCCATTATCCCATGTTACCTTACAAAGATCTAGATGATGCCAAAGTATAGTCAGTACAATGTTGATAATACTTTAATGGTGGCACATAGAGCCCACACATTATTCTAGAACTTTCTTGGAACCATGTATCATCTACAAAGGTAAGCGTCATTATTATAGTATTTTTATGGCTTTATTAGCTATTTTTCCTAACTCCTTTGGTTCTATGAACTTCTTGCAGGTATCAAGTCAATGATCAAGGCTTGATCATTAACAATCAAACCTTACTAGTGGCTCAAACTACCCTAGATGATTTCACCAAGGACCCCAAGATTAGAACTATTGTGTATCAATAGTTAAAAGGAGACTTTGATGCATACACTACAAGGTTCAACCTTATATTCAAGAAGTGCAAGGATGATGGGATGATTCACAACTTGTGGGTAGATTCCACTAACTCCATGGGCTAGACCCTTGCAACTGAGGCCTCCACTCAAACCACATGGAGAAAGAAGAAAGGTAAACATAAAGGCTATAGCTTCTAATGTTTTATGGGTATAGAAACTCCAAGTGTTCTATTGCTTTGACTAGTTTTTGATGCTAAACTTTGGTTTTTTTCTTGTAGGACCTTCCATCTCTACTAATGTCACCATCCCACTTTGGGGAGCACATCATGAGGATACCCTCATCTTGAAGTTAGGTGAGTTGATACCAACATAGGAGTGGTTAAGGGGACAAGCACCTGAATACATCCAAGCAAACATCCAACATGTAGATTTGCTTGATGTATTTATGGCACCTATCCTTTCCATCCCTACTATGGAGATGTTGCATGTCATCGACTCCTTCGACAAGAAGGCTAGTCATTTTAGCACCATCATTTGGGGTGTAGAGTTCAACATTAATATTGATGAGGGTCTCTTTTGCAACTTATTTTATGTTCCCATTGATAGGGCAAAGGTTCCCACTAGAATAATGAATGAATCAGGCCATCATGATGAAGTTTTGTAGTGCCTTGGTGCCAACATGGGCCACTGTAGAATTTCCATGGATGGTTCCACAAACATTGATGCAAAGGAATTTTATCCTTTGTTTAGGTCTCATGCATTTCCTAAATTATTATCACAAAATAAGGTGATTAGCATTACGTAAGGGTGGACCTTTAAGAAGGTCTTGATGGGTGACACTAGATTCAACTGGGTGGTTGCTTTGGCTGTTGGGCTTTAGGAGGAGATCCTTAGACTTCGTGTGGATACTTCTATAATAATCCACATGCACTTCACATTTTTTATAAGTTATTTAAAGAGGTCTACGGAGTTTCTAATGGTGTATAGGAATGGGAAATGGATTCCTCAAGACCCAAGCTAACTTTCGCAGCCTTGGATGAAGCACATTTATCAAATAGTGTAGGCCCAAAACCCACTAGAGGGGATGGATGATACGTTATCCATTACCATCAAGGATCTTAATGTTACACACAAATGATGAGAAGCCTCTCACATTTCCAGCGAGCATCCTAGAGGTCAAACGACAATGTGGGAAGGCCGAAGGGGCAATGAGGAAGAAACTTAAGAGGCCCATGGAGGAAGCACCGTTGGCATCAAACCAAATGATCTTAAAGAAGCTCAAGTTTAAGCTTAAGCCATCACAGTAGGTAGTCACAGGTGTGCTTTGTTTAAGTTTGGCTATTTTATATTTTAAAGTTTATGGCTATGCTATGATTTCATGTGTTAACTAGTTTTCTATGTACTATGGTTGTAGATAAGCATTAGGTTATGGCAACCTAAGCTACCATGCAGGAATAACAAAAGCATGTAGAAGAGACACTCCTAAAGCAACCTAAAGTTAAAGGATTTGCTGATGAAAATATAAACAACCTAGATGCCTTGTTCAATGAGGTAGTGCCAAGTACATCCCCCATTGTCATTTCAGAGGAAGAGGAGAAGGAGCCAGGTATGTTCATGCCTTAATGCTTTCATTATAACTTATGGATTAATTTTGGTTTTCATCCTAACCATTCAATGATTTTTATTCTTATAGTAGTTCCTAAGCCACCAATGCAAGCCCTTCTCCCTAAGTTTCATGTGAAACCATGGGTAGAGACTCCAAACAAGGTGGAGTTCATGTGTGGGATGGCTAAGGACATCATCGACCAGTTGCAATAGTTTGCACCCAAGATAGGTAAGGATTTTATTTTAAATGCATTGGTTGTTTGGCCATGTTGTAGGCTATGTTTGTATTATGGCTATGTTAGGTTGTACATCATGTTTATTGATTGTATTTCTTGCTTGTGTGGTGCCTTTTATGGAGTGGGACCACAACAAAGACATGGAGATTAACTCCTTGCCTAAGCTTTTCTTTGATGTATCTAATGTATCCTTCAAGTTGTACAAGACTACTACTGATCTAGCAATGTTGTGTGCAAAAACTTTATGGGAGCTAGAGAGGTCCAAGGAATCCCTATGGGAGGAAGTTGTGGCCTTAAGGGAGAAGACTCAATAGCAGGAGGAGATGATTAAAGATCTCCAAGACTGCAAGGTCTTTGTGGAAGCCCAAGTTGTTAACTAAAGAAAATTACTAACTAAGAAGATCATGTGGGCCCGTTACTAGCATACCATTTAGGACAAGGTAGCAATCTTACAGGAGATGACAGAACAACAGATGTAGATGGACCTCATCTCCTAGAAGGTTGAGGACTAGAAGGATCACTACGCTTGGGTTCTAGATTGGGGTAAGAAATGAAAGGCCCACAAGCAATAGTACAAGGCAAATCATGGGGCCTATCTTAAGTGGCTTAAGGAAGAGTTGATTGAATAATGAAAGAAGGAGTTGTTCATCTAGGGGATCCAAGTGGATAATGCTTATTATCTTTTTGAGAGTACCTTCATGGTGGAGTAATTCCCTATCACTGAGATTACCACTATGGTAGGCAAGACCTCTATAGCTACTATAACTCAGGAGCCACTTACTTGGACCACAGTAGATAGGATCAACATCCTTTCTAGCATTGATCTTGGGGATTTTAACTAGGCCAACATTATGGAGGACCAAATCCTCCATCGTTTGGAGGAAGGCCTTCCACATCTACCACTAAAAGTTATGGAGCCGAAATTCCCACAAGTTTGATGTATTTTATGTTTTAATTTTTATTATGAGTTATGGTTTTGGCTAGTGATCACTAACTAGCTATGTGTTGTTGTATTTCAAGCATTAAAAGACATTGAAGGCCCTAGCGGTTAGGGTAGAGATGATCCACCACTTCCTCCTCCAGATGCCCTTTAGCATCCTCCATCCACCTCTTGTTGGCTATTTATTTTTATGGCTATTGTTAGCCTAGATTATTTTATAAATTATTGCTATTATTTTTTGACATTTTTGCCACACAGTGTGGCCATGGCTATGTATGTTATGGATACTTTAAATTTAAATTTAAATTTAAAATATTGGTTTCATTTTTGGCTATATATATTATTGTAGTAAACATTGTAAATGGTTATTAATGTTGTGAATGGCTATGTTGAGGTTTGTGGCTATAAAATTAAATGGCTAATCGATGTGATAATAAGCTAGAAAAAAATATTATAAAAGAGATGTTTGCCAGTTTTAGGCCATGGTGGGCACAAGTTGTATTATTTTGCTAGTTTAAGGCCATGGCAGGCCACATTTGTGCATTTATCTTTACCATTTTAAGACCATGGTGGACAATGTTGTGTTGTAGTTACTTTGCCAATTTTAGGCCATGGTGGGCCATGATCCCTTATTTTGTAGACATTACTAGTTTAAGGCCTTGATGGGCCATTGCTGTACATTTACCTTTGCTAGTTTAAGGCCATGGCAGGCCATTGTTGTGCATTTACCTTTGCTACTTTAAGATCATGGTGGGCCATGTTGCTAGTTTAGGATCTTAGTGGACCATTGTTAAAGGGAAACCTACTTTTTTTTGGATTTTATGTTTTAAGGCCTTTTTGATATTTATATCATGAATAAAAGAAAGGTTGTAATAAGTAAAAATGCAAATGAAAGTAGAAACTTAGGCTATATGCATAAAGAGTAATATGAAGTACATAAAAAGGTATAACAAATTAGGCTACATGGTTATTGGTGCATCTAGTTATAGGGGCAAGGAATGAAAAGGTTAAGATGAACTTCACTTGTGCATATTCTTCCTAATCTTTGCAAGATTAGGGAATGATTAAGGTCTACTCTAAACAAGCTTATATTTACCATCTCTTTCACTAACAATGTTAAAAGGGAGTTTATCCCATAATGCATCTCGTTGCTTATTTTTGTCATGATTAGGTTGTTGCTCTTTGTTGGATTGTTGAACTTCATGGCTAGGAGCTTCTTCTTGAAGCTCCACTTTAGACCCCTGCTCTATGTTCACATTGTTGATAGCCAGGGAAATTGTGTTATCTCCATGAATGATGATTTTACCTTCCACATAAGGAAGGTGAATTTCTTGATGGATGGGTAAGAATACAGCTTGTAATTGAGCCAACTAAGGTCTTTCCAAGATAAGGTTGAACCCTGGTATCTCCCCCATCACTAAGAAATTTGTGATTGTGGGGAATTTCTCTCCTACCACAAAGTCTAAGGAGATAAATCCCTTGATAGCAACCCTTGACCCATTGAAGGATTTGAGAGCTGTGGTTGATGTAGGTTGTATTTGCTCAATTAGACCCAAGCACTCAACAATGGTGCATGGAATGACAATGATTGTAGCTCCATCATGAACATGCACTTGATGTACTTTAAACTACCCTACACATAAGGTTATGAATAGAGGAGCCCTAGTTACTTTTCCATCTTGAGGATTAACCTTAATTCTGCTATTTTGAAATACTAGGGATGTTGATTTCTCCTCCCTTGGTGATGGAGTAACCATGATTGCATAGATGGCTTCCTCATCAGCGGGAATGTCCTCACTAAGGAGGATGGTAGTCAACATTTTAATCAATGCCTCATGATGTGTGGCGAAGATCATGATTATGTCATATAAGCTTAGAGTTGTATTTTCTTACTTGAGGGATTGCAGACTTGGTCTATCACACTAAGGAAGTTTTTGTCATTAGCTATGGACTTCTCACCTCGATTGTTCTTTACTTCTTCCATCCACCCCAAAATGCGAACTTCAGCTTTACATTGTGGTTGTTGAGGTTTTTTCTTGTTCTTCTAGTTATGGGCTTCTTGGTCCTTCTGTGGCTTGTTGGTTGAAGGGTGTTGAGCAAAGGAGGTCATGGGTATAGCTAAAATGGAAGTGGGGTTTGGTGAATCCAATTCATTCCATGCTTCCATCTATTTGTCACCCTATTGCTAGGCTTTTGCTTAGGCTTCTTCCTTTGCTTGGCTGAGATTTTCTGGTTGTCAACCATTGGTTGTGAGGAAGAAGCAATAACGTTAGCCATCACAGGAGGTCATTGTATAGTTGTTTGGGCTACAATTGATTGTGTTGTATTAGGCTTAGGCACCCTGATGACAAAAGGATCTCTCATGGATACTATTGATGGTACTTTTATGATGAAGGGGGATCTTGAGCTGGTGGAGGCTAAAGAAGCCCTTTCATCATAAGGAAGCACTTAGATCATGAATGGTAATCTTGGGGGTTTCCAATTGTCACCAATGTTGAATGCCAAAATAATGTAAGGGTTGTAATTAGTATTCAATGGGTCCTTATAGACTAGCATTGACTAGTCTTATGGCCAAATTGGGTTGGAAGCATCTAAGACCAACTCCCCCCTATCTATCATCCTCTATAGGTCATCCTTTAATGCAAGGCAAAAGTTTGTGTCATGACCAGGAAGTTGGTGATAATGATAGAAGTGGTCTGGTTTAAAGTACCTATGTAGTTATGGATCATCTTTCATTACTCTAGTGAGGTCTTTGGCTATTTCACAGAGCTTATCATGCTTCTTTTAGGAAGCTTCAGACATCTATTTGTATTGAATATGTCCATTTTTTAGGAGTTGGTCTAGCAATTTGGATAGATTTAGAGGTAAGGCGGTGTACTTAGACCTATCCTTCCTTTCAAAGTTAGGTCTAGTTGTTGTCAATGTTGTGGCCCTAGATGTTGATGGTTGGTTATTACAATCATTAGTGGGGGGCCTTAGGTGGGTTGGCCCTTGGCCCCTAGTTTGTGGTCTTTGCCTCTTTAGTCATAGTTTCTATGGCCACATTATTTTGTTTATTCTTCTCTTTGTCTCTATGTGTATGTTGCTTTTTATATGCTACGTAGGCTAGATCATGACTACCCTCCACAACATCCTCTATATTCTTGGTTTAGGAAAATGCTTGGCTAAGGGACCATGGGTCAAGGTAGTAGAGCTTGAACTTGATAAAGTCATTCAATACTCCCTTAAATATAGCCAAAAGGTGTGATTTGGCTATAGGTTCTAGTATTTTTGCATAGGCTCTAGGGATCCCTACTTGACCTTCATGAGCTAGTCAGGTGTGGTGTCGAGCTTTAAGTTATACTTGAAGCAATTAACAAACTAGGCTATCAAGTGCTCTAGAGAGGATATGGATCCTCTAGGTAGTGTGTAGTACCAATCAAGTGCTTTCCCAGTCAAGGACATAGGAAAAATCCTCATGATTGTACAAGGTCATGGCTACAAGAGTAAACACTCAGGTCTAAAGGTTATAAGGTGAGAATTATGATCACCTTCTCCATTATATTTGCTAAACTAGTTAATAGGAAAACCAAGAGGAAGCATCAAGGGTGGAACCACAGGACTAATGGGTTCATCCTTGTAGAAGTTCATAATCTTGACAGTTTGTGAAGTAGAGGCTTTAAGCCTCTTCAATTCCTCCATCAGGTCTTGGATCATCTAGCAGGCTTGATCTAGATCTTATGGTGGCCTTGTTGGCTATGGGGCTTGTGCATATGGTTGTGGAATCTATTGTGAGCCCTGTGGCCTCACTATGGGTTGTAGGATGGAAGAAAGAGGTTATGTCATGGTCATAGCTTATGGGCCAAACAAGGAAAAGAACATTTGTGCTAGTACTTGAGGCACAAATGGGATAAAGGGGATGTATGATCCTTGAGTTTCTTGGGATTCCATGGTGGACCCCACATGGATGGTAAGTGAATTTGTAATGGTGAAAACCACCATCAATGATTGCACAGACGGAGGCTATGTGGAAAATAACATAGATGGGTTATAGGTCATAGTCTATGGCATCAATAAAGTTTGATGTATGGCTATGACTGGTGTGGAATTAGTCATGGTAGGGTCAGAGGAAGTGGAAGATGGCAACACCATGCCCATGGAGAAGACAAAGGCATGAGGGGAAGGCTTAGTGGCCTTGGGGGTCACTTGTTGGAATAATCCCCTCATGATGTTTTTGGGTTGAGATTCTACCCTAAATTCATCCTCCTCTTCCTATTGTTCCTTGAAGCTATGTTTGTCATCCTCTTCCTCCATCTTAATCAATTAGGCTAGGATACCTACATAGATATTGGTTAGAGGTATTTGGTCATAGGGGGAAGCGATGTACTCCTTACCATTATGATGGATAAGTTTGAACTCCCTTTTGGCTTCTTCTTCAAAATATGGAATCAGCATACTAACCTATATTTTGATGCAAATGAAGTTATATTGATCTTCATTTATGGTTGCAAAATCAGGAATTTTCACCCTAACCCTTAAAGATTGCCTACATTTGATGACAATAGGATCTTTGGGGTCATAGACCATCATGGCTTGTTGGCTAGGACCTTTGCTAGTGAAGGTGAGGGGCAACATGATGGACTACTAGAAAGACATGGTTATTTTGTCAAAAATGGCTTAAAATAAGTTATAAAAGGTAAAAATAGTAGTAAACTTCAACAAGGAGAATTCAAAAATGGACAAAGGAAGCAAAAACTACTAAAAATGAAACACTTTCTATAATTAGTAAGTAGGGGGTAATAAGGGTTTACCCCTTTACCAAAAATAGAAAGCTGGGAACATTAATGTGCAACCTTATCCATGCTAGTCTCCCAACTACCTCTATGCTAGGTATGGTAAGGGGGGAGGGGAAGAAAGAGGGTGAGATGATGGGAATCTCACACCTTCTAATCCAACATTGATTGAGAGGGAAAGGCCTAAAACCAAAATGAAAAGTTGGTAACAAGCTTCACCAACGTTGGTCTACTAACTACCTCTACGTTGGGTATGGTAGGGGGGAAAGAAGGGGATGAGATTATGGGAATCTCACATATTTTTATCCAACATTGATGGGAAAGGCTAAAAACTTAAGTGGAAAGTTTGGTAATTTCCACTAGGAACTGGTTTTGGCAGGCTACCAATTTTCTCAGCTTGGAAAGATGGGAGGAAGCTAACTTTCGAAAGTTGGATGGTTTCCGGAAGGGTTTCACCACCCACTTTGGCAACTGAAAAAAAGAAATTGACAACAAAAAGGGAAAAGGATGAAAAGGTTTCAACATTGGCCTTGGGCTGAAAAATTCATAACAACTATTATAAAAAGTCACCACCCAACCACTTGCAACCTCCAAGCTGTAGTTTTGATCATAGGAGGGAAGGAGCAACATTGATTCTTTAAAGGTTTTGGTGGGATGCGAATGTTGGCTTTGAAATTCATAGCAACTACTGTGAAAATCTTGAAAACCCAAACACCTGCAACTTCCACACTGGGCTTTGATTATAGGAGGATGGGTTGCAACATTGGTTTTGTGGCAAAAAAATCAAAAATATTTAGACATAGAACTTGGATGGAGGCCCTCCTTTTAGCATCAAGAAAATTGTTACGATAGGAAAAATCGATCATTGGAAGAATCAATAGATCTAGCATAGCAGCCTCAACCTCAAATTCTCCAAAAAATGGAATTCAGGATGCCCTAGATGGTCTGGCAAATCACCTAGGAACTTATAGAAATGCAAAATGGGGTAATAAAAAAATAAAATGCTAAAAACTGATAACAAATCTGAATAATGCATAGAAAATAAATGAATATATATATATATATATATTGCACACAAAACCCAAAACTTAAAACTTTATAGAGAAAGAATAAAAAATAAGTTAGAGAAATGTGTACAAATGGTGCCTAAGTGGGTAGTAGGGGGGTTTACTTGGATGGAGATTCAAGGTTTGTTGAAGTAGATGCAATCAACTCCATGAGCTAGATGGCTTGCCACTCCTAATGCTATCGAACCTCCTATGCTGCTACTCTAAATCTACAATGTTGGGTATGATGGGGTTTGAAAGTGTGAAGAATTCAAGCTATCTAAGTGCTCTATGTTGGGAGTTGGAAATCCTAAAAGTGCAACATGGAGCTTGAAAATTTACAAATCCCAAAGGAGGTTACAAATTCACAAAGTCATAAGGTTTTCACACTGGGCTCAAGAGAATACAAGTGTGGAAACTTGCAAGAATTCTTGAGTGCTTAAAAATGCCCAAGTGTAGGACTATGAACAAATTGCTAATCATGAAAATTTGCTAAATAGTCTAAGATTGTAGAACTGCAAAAGTGTATGTATGTCAAAACTTGCTGAACTTTGAGAAAATTGTTGAACTGTGAAAAAATTGTGGAACCTTTAAAAGGTGTGTGAGGCTAATTTTTATAGGTTTTAGGCCTAGAATGATGCTATAAAATGGTTGTAATTTGGCTATGCAATTGCTACAAATTTGTTGCCAAATTGCTACAAGTTTTTGCCTCGTACAAGTGAGATGGATGCCCAAATTTAGGGGGTTACTATGTATAGTAAGACTACATTCACCAGCAGCAGCAACGGCAGCTACGGCGACTACGGCGACCGCGACTATGACCGTCATCACCATGGTAGCGACTCCAGCAGCAGCAACAGCGACTACAGCCGCTACCGACACGACAGCGACTACAGCGACTATGGCGGCGGCAGCCTCCGGGATAATGACCCCCGCGACGGCTGACACCGCGACCCCCATAGCTACGGCAGCCAAGCTTCCAGGGACGGCTAACATTGCGGCCGCGGCTACCGTGGCTACCGCAGCACCTGGCGGAGCCATCGAGGCTCATTCCCATTCCAACAACACCCTACGCCTTCGCATCTGTAACCCCCCTACCGACGACGTGCGCACCATGGAACGGAGCCTCATCGGCCGTTTTATCTCTAGGGGGAGCCGTCCCAGGCTGGACCTGATACGACGCTAGGTCAAGGAGCAGTGGAAAATGGAGGACGTTACCGTCCGGAGCCTCTCAGAGGACCTGCTCCTCTTCGTCCTCCCCTCCTTGCAGGCCCGCGACTCGGTTCTTCTCGACGGGCCTTGGTTCTATGGGGCCCGAGGTCTCGCCTTGACCCCCTGGGGCCCCGATGCCCACAGAGAACCAGATCTGTTTACCTGCACCCCAGTCTGGATCCGGGTGGCCGGTATCCCGTGGGAGTTATGGAGCCTTGAGTTCTTGCAGGAGGTGGCGGGGCATTTCGGCGAGTTCATCGCCTTCGATAGGGTCACGCGGTCGCTGGACCAGTTGGGCTTTGCCCGTTTCTGTGTCTGGCGAAACCTGACCACGACCGACCTCGTCCGGGAGGTCGTCTTGGAACTCCTAGGAGGGGAAGAATCCCTCCAAATTACCTATGAAAACATAGACATTTGGGACCAGATGCTGCACAGCATGGCCCCCCGCACAGACCAGCCAGGCAGGTGCAGATGTTGTGGTAAGCCGGGCCATTGTGAAGCAGACTGTCATTTTCGCAAGTCCCGACCGACTAACCCTATCCGCCAGCTTTTTGAGGACGGCAACTGGGTCACCATGGGCCGTAAGGGACGACTGCGCCCTCCACCCAACCATCCCCCCCACCCACATCCACGGCCCCCCCTGCCCCCCCCCAAGGCCCCCTCCACCG